>LIEC01010174.1:0-69230 GCA_001925005.1 Drosera capensis | reverse complement strand
GGGATGGAGAACAGAACAAAGTTACCTGTTGGCCAATATTGCTGATTTGCTTCTAAGGTTGTTTGATCTCCTATTGAGATCAAAAGCCAATTGATAGTAGGACTAACTCTAGAAACTATATCTACAGATTTAGCACAGAAGTAGGAAACCAATTGATAGTTGGAATCAGTTTCAAGGGAAAATAAAATTCTTGCCCATCATACTCCAAATAGGGGATGGAATGAGTGGACACTTTTATTGGGAATTTGGGATGGTTGTGCTTGATTGACTTTAGTGAAACTCTGTTCATCTCATGTCATTGAAGTTTTCATTTCATTTTTTGCAACAAAATGATGATGATAGGCCATGGAAGTTTGCATATTGTTACTTTTACTATCTATATCCACTTTCTTTCACTGTTTTAAGTTTGCGTTGTTGTTTTTACTATGTGCCAGGTCAGAGTTGTCTCTAATTGGATGCACACAGATTAAGCAAGTCACTGAGATGATAGTCTAATACACATGGTTTCTATTTATACGAAATTATGCTCTGAAGTATCCTAGGGAGCATAATTTCCGAAGTCACACGAAACAAAACCCATGACAAATAATGCACTGATATGTTTATTCACCCCTTTATCCCCTCCACACCTACATATCTCCTTCAGCTGCAGTGACTTTTGGGGCTTTTGGGTGTCTCAAGGAAAGGACAAGGAAAACTTCGGTCCAAGAAGAGTAAAGAGTGTGAGAAATGTGAAACATTTATCAGTGTTCAGTAGTCACTACACCCTCTTTTCTTGTTATCTTTTGTGTTTCATCTTCTTTGGCCACAATGCATTACGTGCCCACCACACTACACCGCTGTTTCAATTTTGTGAGTATTGTTCTATGTTTGTAGAGCTCTAAGGTTTCATCCTTTTTGCCTCATGAATGTGTAAGTTCTGGTGCCAGATTCTGTGACTTGGTGCTAGCAGCGATAGCGGCGGGATGTTAGTGCATATGAAGTCATCGGAGACTGTTGAAGCGGCTTGTTGGCTACCATCGTTGGAGATGGTGAGCAAATGGGTACTCTTGCTTGGCTCTTTTGAGAGATGGGTTAGTTTCAAAACCCCTTCGTTTCATGTCCCGAGTAGTATCCAAGTAGATGCCTTGTGCATTTTCTAGCAAGTAGTTGCTGGTGGCAGAGATGCCTGTGGTTGTTTTGGTCGCGGCGTTGGTGATAGTTGTGATATTGGCGGGTTGGCTCATTCTATGAACATATAGTTACGCTATTTGCTTTGCTTTCTTTGTTGGTTCTTTGTCATTGATCTTTTCTTCTAGTTGATCATTTGTTCATAATCTGTTGTTCCAAACTAGCAGGTTAATATTCGGTTCTCAGTATCTTTTAAAATGTCTGATGAATCACACAAGTGACTATTAGCAGTTAGCTTTCATCATGTCCCTTGAAACTTTGTTGCTTGATTTATCGAAAATCTCGACCATTCTTGTGCAATTGTCTCCATTATTGTCTGAGCAGAGGAGATTGGGAGCAGCTACTCAAGGTTAGATTCATGTCTTCTTTCATCATTTTCTTGCATACTGTTTCTGATTGGTTAAGTCATAGGTGCGTCTGTGATACATGTTAAGTCTCGGTCAAGAGAGTGAAATTAGCATGAAACTTTGTGGTCTCGAATGGTTCATATCTTTGGGTGCTGATTCGATTTAGATATTGTTCTTGCTTGAGGAAGGCAAAGAAACAAGAACCAGATATGGCTGCAGAAATGGCACATGAGCTGATAGCTCTACCCCAATGAGAACAAAAAGAAGAAAAGGGAAACAAGTGAAAAAACAGGGGAAGTGTGGGGTGGGTGAATGTGGCCTTAGCTTAGCCTTCCACATTCATCTGTCCTGTCACCTTGGCCATTTTGGTTTTGGGACGTTTGAGCCCCTCAATGTTCCTTCAGTTTTTTTCCATTGCAAGTGAGAGTTTCTGTGTTCCTTGTGAACTGGGAAAGATAGTAGACCGGAGGTTATGGTTATGGCACTATAGGTGGTTTCTGTGAGTTGGTTTCCGTGTAGATGAGTCAAGTAGAAACGAGTATTTGGGATTTGATTCGGTTATAGCTATGTGCTACTTGTATGCTGAGGCATAGAAAGACTTTCTTTTAGTGACTAAGGGTAGTGAAAGTGTTCTCCTGTGTGTATATGGATGATGATGAGATCGGGGACGTAGATGGAAAGGCATGATGGTGAACAAGGGTCCAACAGCATCGCTTATATGGTGAGTGGGCAGCTGTGAAAACTTAATTGGGTGTTGTGGACTGGCGTGACATTGCTGGAATGAGTTAAGTGCAGGAGGACGGTTTGAAAGTTGAGGTTTTTTTTAGGTTTTTTTGATATAATTCAATGAAAACATTAATAACAATATAATTCAGGGAAAATATCTTAAATATTATTATATTTTTTTATCTATTAATATAACACTGAAATACTGTTTCTAATATAACATCTTAAACATTATAATTCTGACTAGTTTTGATTTTTTTTAAATTATTATTAACAAATTATTATTTTAAACAATGTTATATATTCAAATCACAAACAAAGAATAATCTTTAGTCAACATCGCAGCGAAAACATATAACATACAATGTGAAAAAACTAAACAATTTGATCTAAATCATCTAAATCCCTTATTTTCTAAAAATAACTTTGTTTCCTAAATTATTATCAACTAACCCTTTTTATTTACTAAATGTATATTTCCTAATTCTGTTTTATTTAATCATTATCTAACTTTAACTATTTTCTAAATTATTTTCTAAGTATATGATTTTCTAATTATTTCATGAGTACATGATTTTGTAAGCTAATTATTTTCTAAGTACATCATTTTCTAAGTGAATTTATTTTTTAAGTTAATTATGTCCTAAGCATATTATTTTCTAAGTTAATTATTTATTAAGTATATCGTTTTTAAGTTAATTATTTTTTAATTACATCATTTTCTAAGTTAATTATGTTTTAAGCACATCATTTTTTTAAGTTAATTATTTTAAAAGTACATCATTTCTAAGTTAATTATTTTAAAAGTACATCATTTCTAAGTTAACTACATTTTAAGTATATCATTTTCTAATTTTTTTGTTTCCTAAGTTAATTACGTGTTAAGTATATTATTTTCTAAGTTAATTACATTTTAAATACATGATTTTCTAACTTAATTATTTTTTTAAGTACATATTTTTCTGAGTTAATTTTTATAAGTTAATTATTTCCTAATTAAATTAATTCATTTTTTGAATTTTCTACTTCCTTTTCTTAATTTAATCAGTTTCTATATTATTTTTTTAATTTAATTGTTTTCTATTTTAATTATTTTATAATTTAATTACTCTCTAATCTAACTTAGTCTAACTATTTCCTAATCTAATTACTTTCTAAATTATTTTCTAATCTAATTACTTCCTTATTTTATTTTATTTTATTTTCTACATTAACTACTACATCAATTAAACATATTAAAAGCATAAAATATGAAATTTTATAATTATCTTTATTGAAGTTAATCATAAAATTTTTATAGCAATTTCGTTGTCATAGCAACTTCGTCGCAAAATTTTGACGAGTAATTTTTTAACTAAAATTTTAATAGAATAATTTAAAATTATATTGAAATTATAAATATTTGAAAGTGATGGGGGAGGAAGGTCTCTTTTATAAAGAGAATGGGATGGAATCAAGCATCCTGGTCAATGTGGGTTTGGAATTCTTTCCTAAACAATTAAAGACGTCTTGCATTTCATTTCAACTAAAGATCGTATGACGTTTTTTTTCTCTATTAAATACGTAGTACGTCTTTTTCTGGGAGTGGCAGGGACTAAAGGCCTATTATGCATCTTTTCCTCTACTAAAGACACATGACGTGTTTTTTGAAATGACGTTCAGCGTTTTTTTTCATTATATTTAAAAAAAGATTTATTTGGATAATTAATTTGTTTATAATCATAGATTGATATTTTGTCTTATTAAAAGATCTAAAAAAAAATCATGCTTGAAAGTTCTCAATGTTTTCGTTATTCTAAGTAGCTTCCCCTGTGTCTGCTATATTGGTGAATCCGATGGATGTGACCTGATGAAGATAAGCTATTCGTTTCTTGAAGTATTCGACTTTCTAGTAGTCGTCCTTGTTTATGATCAACCATTTGCCTGGAACGCTTCTTGATCTAGACATTGGTCATGTACATATTCAAGGATGCTTCCCTGCCTCATAACGCTAATCTCATTCTCATTGTCGTCAAACCTAATTTTGTTCGTTTTCAGATTCTTGAACCCCCAATGGTTTTAAAACTTGTGACGAAGTGTGTCCCAGTATATTGACATGTCGATAACAAGTATGGATATAGATATCATAGACTATGGAGTTGGTGATAAATAAAGCATGTGTAACTTCTGTGGTTTAATGTGAAAATTTGAAGGGAAAAAACATGTACGAAGTGGAGTAATTATCTTTCCGGCACGCTTAAATTTGAGTTTTGTTTGCATCCAAAAAAGAAAATGAGTTTTGTGTTTTAGAACATGTGTATAGATACATTGTGTGTTTCAGAAGCAACCATCAAACATCATCAGATCTTGCCATGGAAGAATCAATTTTCCCAAGCTCGAAACCCGAAGTTTCTGCTGCGCATGGGAATTCATAAAGCGAAGAATATTAACGCACCTCGACAAAGGTTTTTGTTCTATGTTCGGGACGATATGAATATAAATAATAAAACTTACAGTAAAAATCAATCTCGTATTTTTTATATTATATTTTTATCTTTTTAAGAAAAAATATATTATTTTCGTTCCATAAAATATAACCTTCAATTTTTATTAGATAATCCCATAATAATTACTAACGCTTTCTTTTTAAAAAATAAAAAATATCAAATCATTCTTTATTTCACATTATCTTTTTTTTATTTTACTCCACTTAACTCCATCACTACAAAAACACAAAATAAAAATAAAATTTAACTTTTATCCGAAATTGTCTTTCATCCGAATCGGGTTTGCCACCCAAAAAGACGTCGTCGTCTCAATTGTAGCGCGGATGGATGATGTCTTTATTTAAATCTGTAATTTCATATTTCAAATAAATTATAATGATACTTTTATCTAAATTACAGAAAGAATATATCTTTTCATGGAATGATAAGAATATGATATAAGAAATACGATATTGATTTTAAATTAAATAAATTGACTGTTTTTTTTTTGTAAATATTAATTTTTATATTATAAGTTAAAAGTTTATATTGTAAGTTGATGTATATATAATATCAGATTTTAATATATTTTATAATTAAAATATGATAATATATATTTAATAATCTATAGTATAAATTTATGAATTTATAATATAAAAAATAAAATTTATAATATTATAATAATTAATACGTGACACAAAATGAGCCAGAGCCATTTATGAGGAGAAATATTGACTTATGATCGTAACATGAATATCTCACGCTGCCACGCAACAAAATATTAAAAGCATGAACAGACAGATGCCTTCACGGAACTCACGTGCGCATGCGGCGGAAATCAGTAGCCCCAAGGCGCAGGTTAAGGCAAAGCCGCCTTTTTTTGGAATGATGAACGTTTTTTTTCGTTATATTTTAAAAAAGATTTATTTTAATAATTAATTAATAGTTATAATTTGATAATTTTATTTATAAAATAACCCTATAAATATAATTCACTCGAAATATTCTCATGGCTGAATCTTAAAACACAGTTTGGTCAAACAGACTTCAAAGCACCTGCATTATCAATGAGAGGTAATCAAACCTGAGTTAAATGAACCTTAACCTCATTATTACTACAACAACCACAAAATTCAAGAATTAATGCACAAGAGGATCGAACAAACATGGGAACAAAGCTAAAGCATAGATGGAACATATAAAAAGAAGATGATGATGTGTAGGGGCACCCTATAGAGAAACACAAGCCAAAAGAAACTCATCATAGAATGGCAGAAAACAATAAGGCCTGGAGCTAGTAGGCTTCATAGAGCAGAGGACAGTGTCCCTGCATACAGTGTGTTACCCCATCATCCCTGCCGATTTAATCGGAGGATTTATTGAATAAAATTTTCATTAATTTTTATATAGTTTATAATATCTTCATTTTATATATATCTCAATATAAAATTTGATATACGTATAATAATTTTTTATAAATTTATTATGAAGCATCAATAGTTATATAAATTACGTATTTTGATTTAATATATTACGAGATCAAATATAATTTGATATAAAAACGATATATATATATATTATAAAATTAACAAAGTTTATCGATGAACTTTCTGATAATTATGTAGTGGACTGGAGTTATCCGGCACCATTTGAATTCTGGTCCAAAAGAACCAAAACGCACGCCAATGGCTTCATAATTCTCATCTCATCAGGGTTTAAGCCAAAAACAAAACCCTAGAACGCCACACCAGTTGTAGCATCCAATTCCATCCATCACCATAGTCACAATCATGCTCATGCTTAGCCTACTAGTCCAATCCAATCCAGTCCCCTCACTTCACTTCCCCTTTTGCTTTCCTTGCTTTGCTTGTTCTCCTTTTTCGCTCTATCCTCAGTCAAATATCACTCCTCATTTCACCACTCTCACACTCACCACACCACACACTACACTCATACACCACTTTTCTTTATCTTTTAAACTCAAGAACACAATACCCAAAACGAAATTGTAGCAAAACCAATGTTTTTTGGGGTGTTGGATGTGTTTATAATGGGTTGTAGGGTGTTGAAACCCTTGTGGGTACTCTTCATCTTGGTGGGTTTGTTTGGTTCTGTGTGTTTTTGCTCGGAGTTGAGGAACCATGAAGGTAAGGTTGAGGTTTTGGAGGTTATGGGTTTAGGGGTTTATGGTTTTGGGGTTTGATTGATGATGGTTTGTGGGGTTGTGTGTAGTTGAAGCATTGATGGGGATAAAGGGTGAGTTAAATGATCCAAATGGGGTTTTGAGTAGCTGGGATGAGTTTTCTGTTGATCCTTGTAGCTGGCCTTTGATCACTTGCTCACCAGACAACTCTGTCGTTGGCCTGTGAGTTTTTTATTGTCGTTCTTGTGTTGTTATCTTTCGATCATTTGTTGTCACATGAATATGTCAGATGAATGTTTTGTTTGATTTGATGTTGCTGTGATCTGTTTGGAGGACAGTGAGGCTCCAAGCCAATCTCTATCTGGGACGTTATCCGCGGCGATTGGGAACCTAACTAATCTTAGAGAAGCGTATGAATTCATATTCCTTTTGCACATTTCAGCATTGTGCTTTGGTTTTGATATTGGTTTTGTTTACCAAGTTGAAATATATCCTGCAATGGTTTTTTTTTTCAAATGGGATATGTTCATATATGGTTTTGGTGGAATTGTAGGTTATTGCAGAACAATAACATATCAGGGAAGTTGCCCATGGAAATTGGTGTACTGTCGAAACTTCAGACGCTGGATCTCTCCGATAATCTATTCGAAGGGAGTATCCCGGATTCGTTGAGTCGATTGAGTAGTCTTCAGTACTTGTAAGTTTGTTTTCTCTGTTATTTTGGTATGTTTACATGTTCGAAGGATATTTGTGACTTTTGATTCTTGTGAGGGTTTTGATTGCGTTTTGTTTTGTTGATGAACTAAGGCGGCTGAATAACAATAGCTTGACTGGAGCGTTTCCTGGCTCTCTGGCCATGTTATCCACGCTCACTTTCCTGTGAGTAAACTTTGTTTCATATGCAGTCCCAATTATCTGCTGTGTAATTCTTGTACCGTGATTTTCGATGATGATATCTGCACCATAGGTATCGCATTCTCTAACCCGTTGGCATCCTGCATATTGGCAATGGTGGTAGTTTTTGATCGCACCACTCATATCAGTATTGGTTCATTAGCATTCCATTGTCACGCAGAAAGAGACTTATGTTCTAATCATGTATAGGTCTTGTTTCGTTTTGTGAAGGGATCTGTCATACAATAATTTGGATGGGCCTATTGCCAAAACTCTTCCTAGAACTTTCAGGTGTTGCCTTTCATTCGCGATTGTCGCATTTTGCTCAATTTCTTATCGTTTTTGTATCCGGATCTGTTTAGTCATTATGTGAAAAAGTTTCTTGATTTTGATGTGTTTAGCGTTGTGGGGAATCCTCTAATCTGTGGAAATGAATCCGCTAGCTACGGTTGCTCTACCTCAGTTACTTATGTTCCTCCTTTGTCAACCAGCTCTTCACACGGTAACTCATGATGAGTCAGATGACCTTTTAGAATCTGTTTATCTTTTATCTGATCTTAGAGTTCACCTTGATTTTCAAATTACAGGCGTGAAGACGGCTAAGAAATTAGCGATTGGATTTGGAGTTACCTTTGGATCAATCTTCCTTTTCCTTATCATGATATTCCTCGAAATCTATAGGAGAAGGAGAATGCGTGGTAGATTCATGCAAAAGATTACTGGTGAGCAGTGCTCTTCACCACCTCTATTTGTACATAAATCGAATATATTTTTACTGAAGTGATTTAAATTAACAGCGGATCGGCAAGATGAGTTCCAGTTAAACTTGGGTAATCTTAGGAACTTCACATTCAAGGAGCTCCAAATTGCAACTGATAATTTTAGTACCAAGACCATAATTGGTAGTGGAGGGTTTGGAAATGTCTATAGAGGTAAATTGGGGGATGGGACTCTGGTAGCGGTTAAGCGCCTCAAGGATCTCAGTGGGACGTCTGGGGAATCTCAATTTCAGATGGAACTGGAGCTGATCAGTCTTGCCGTTCACAGAAACCTTCTGCGGTTAATAGGATTCTGCA
The DNA here is from genome assembly GCA_001925005.1 of Drosera capensis. Classification (NCBI taxonomy): domain Eukaryota; kingdom Viridiplantae; phylum Streptophyta; class Magnoliopsida; order Caryophyllales; family Droseraceae; genus Drosera; species Drosera capensis. The sequence continues at coordinate 60,409 of LIEC01010174.1, read as the reverse complement.
TTACATCCGATGAGCGGCTTCTGGTATATCCCTACATGTCTAATGGTAGTCTTGTGTCGCGGTTGAGAGGTAAATGATACGTTGACTTGCCTATATTCTTTCCTTCTCGGTATGCTTAGATTATTGTCTGATTCCTTGATTAGATTATGGAGCTGCGTCCTGAGGTTGCAGTGAACTGATAGAGTTTTCATGTTTTGACAGGAAAACCACCATTGGACTGGAATACAAGGAAAAGTATTGCTCTCGGAGCTGCAAGAGGCCTTCTATATTTACACGAGCAATGCGATCCTAAGATCATTCATAGAGATGTCAAGGCTGCTAATGTACTGCTCGATGACTACTGTGAGGCCGTGGTAGGTGACTTCGGCCTTGCAAAGCTGCTAGACCATGATGACTCCCATGTTACCACAGCTGTCCGTGGCACTGTAGGGCATATTGCACCTGAGTATCTCTCGACTGGTCAATCGTCTGAAAAGACGGATGTATTCGGATTTGGCATCCTTCTATTGGAGCTGATAACGGGCATGAGAGCGCTTGAGCTTGGCAAAACTGTCAATCAGAAAGGAGCCATCCTCGACTGGGTAAGTCCACCTTTTATCTTATGCATTCGGATTACATGAATAAGGCTTTGCTACTATAGCATGCTTCAAATTGTCATGTTACTGTCAGTTATTCTCATGACCCCAATCATATGATTCCATGCTAGTAGGGCTGTGATATAATCTTCTTATCCATGATTCCTCGAATGCAATGCAATATCATTGGTTAGCCTATTATTCGAAAGTTATCTGTGTCCAATTGCAATGTAAATGGATCCTTTGTTGTAAAGTAGCATCCGATGAGTGTGTACGGTCCCTTTCTCATGGTTCCTTTTGCTTCCTCTTTTCCTTGTTTTCGCACTTTGAACAGAAGGGTCCTTACCAGGAACACATGCGAGCATCATCGCACGCATTGCACGATGTTGTGTTCTTTTCGAATAGCTTTGGTTTGGAGATTCTTATGGGTAAAAGAGAGCGTTGAATATGATATCGACTTAATGCGTCTTGCTAATGTTGCTTTAAGTATACTTCTAAATGCCTATATTGATCTCGAAACCTGCCATGGTCGGTGACCTTTTGGAACACGTACCACTAAAATGTTATCTTCGTATCTTTGAGGTGAGCCCGATAACTAGTTGCAGAATTGATTTATCATATTGATCTCGAAACTTGGTGGTGGTCATAATTTTATTCATGGCTAATGCTAGAATGGAATGATCGAATGTGTTGGCAGGTGAAGAAAGTGCAGGCAGAGAAGAAGGTGGAGGTGTTAGTCGACAGGGAACTTGGCGCCAACTATGACCGGATAGAGGTCGGGGAGATGGTTCAGGTCGCACTCCTCTGCAGCCAATATCTACCAGCCCACCGCCCCAAGATGTCCGAGGTAGTCTCCATGCTCGAAGGCGATGGCCTAGCCGAGAAATGGGCTGCAGCACACAGTCACAACACCCTAAACATCACCAGCTTCTCACACTCCCTCTCCATGATCAACAAGCCCGTCTCTTCACGAGCTGCATTGATCGCCCTCAACACACGTGATCATTCCCATGATCTTCACCTAAGCATCTTTGACAATAATGTAGACAACAATTACTATATTGACAACGAACGATCACCGGATTCCTTTGCGATGGAGCTATCAGGTCCGAGATAGAACAGTTTGTAAAGTGGGGAATCGGGTTTTCGGATTCGTCGTAAATATCTTTTGGTGGGGTTATGCTTTGTGTTGATCATGGTGTGGTTTGTGATATGAATATTCTTGTTAATGGTATGAGTTGTCTAGTCCATTTTCATGTAAATGGGGCGGCTATTTTGATGTGCCCTTTGTGCAAAAGGGAAGCAAGAATATATGTCTAAGATTCGTTTGTGCAATTTTTCTTTTTTAAAAGGTGAGTATGTTTAGTAAGTTTTCATGTCAACTCATGGTTCAAGGCTTTTTTCGTTTCATTTTTGAGGCATTGTCTTCGTTAGATTGAAACCTGATCCTTAAGATGATAGCTCGTCGTTCATGAGTTTAGGCTATCACAAAAGCGATGATCCAACGGGCTCATGTTGCATTGTGGCATATTAAATGTTTCTGGTATGTCGTCGACGTAACTCTCACTGCCTTAAAGTCTCTGTGCAACTTTCCACAGAAAAATTGTAACGATAGTGATGCTATCACCTAAGCAATAAGTGTTCCATGCACGAATCTTTGCGCCTTACTCTTTTTTGGAGGTTTCCAGACAAGGAAATCCGCTTAACCACTGAATTTTTTTTTTCATGGTATGAGACTGATAAGCGTCTTTTTGTTTTTATATCATAAAAGACTGATATGTGTTTAATCACTCTGGAAATTAATGTTTAAGGTTAAACTTTGATAATGACTTGTACAGTTTGTTTTTATTAGTAGTTACAGTACATGGTTTGTGGGGTAGGGAGATCAATATAAAGGCAAGAAAGATTTATGAAAGAATAATTAATTTTTCTAATGCACTTGAATTTAATTACTCCACTCATTTCATAAAAATTACGACATTTCTCTAATTTTCATAAAAATTATAACATTTGTTTAATTTAAATGTAACACAAAAACTATAACATTTCCTTTTACAGAATTTTTTTCTTATAAATCTATCAAAATATCCTTATTTTTTACTCATTTCATCTCAATTTATATGCAATCGTTTGATTCGACATGAGATTTTATGTGTATATTAAATTTTTATGAAATTTCATAAAATAAGATTAGCAGAGTAATATTTTTCAGAGATAATAAGATTTATTGTATCAGTTGAGAGAGAATATTACATTACACATAAAATCTAAAATCAATCAAACTCAGTTATATTACACCGCATTATCTTTCTCACAACTATTACGATAAACTTCACTATCATTAAAAAATATTTTTTATTCATCAAATGCTATAAAAATTCAATATATATATATATAATCTCGTATCGATCAATTAGTGATATTTATTATGAGATGAAAAGAGTACTTTTTATGGTGGAGAGAATAGTATTTTTTTATTTTTGAAAAGATGTGTCGAATTTAACTTAAGGTAAACAAGAATATAAAACAAGATTTAGTGTTTTTGAATTATTCTATCCGTCCAAATATAATTACAATCGATTAATCTAATGCGATAATTTATATATGTATCGATTTTGGTTGTGAATAATAAATTATCCTTTGATTTTTATGAATAAGAGGATTGAGAAAAATAAAAAATAATGGATGAATTGATGTGATGTAAAATAAAAAAATATGAATATCTTAATATTTTTATAAATTTTTATTATAAATTATATAATATTATAATTTTATTTAAATATCCTAACTTTATAATTTTTTAAAACGAAAAAAAGTACTTTTGTCTTATAGCCTCATATGAGAACTCGTAGACATAAATCAAGCCAAAGATGAAAAGTGAAATTATTATCTAAGCCATGGTAACTCACTCGAGATTGGTCCAAAGAGTTCATAATTGAATTTCCGCGATCTTATCTTAGGTTAAAGTTACATCTTGTACAAGCAACACTATTATCATATGAGGAGAATATCTCTATACTAGGTTCATTAGATTCCACTTCACGCAATCAATAATCAAACAACTAAAAATCAAGTAACCGAAATTAAACTTAGCAATCTCTCTTCTTCAATCTTTACCCCTCTTCTCTTTTTCTCCTGGAGTTGCCATGTAATCCCATAGAAACCCATTGACCAAAACTCCTAAATCTTTGCATCGTTTTTGGTGAATTTTTTCGATCCAAGTTCTAGATTTTTGATCAATTTGAGGAATTTGAGGTTGGATATCATTCGGGTTCGCTTCAAAATCTTGAATTTCAGGAGGAATTGAACTGGGTCGGTTACTTGGAAGGGGTCCAGTTTGTGGATTTTTTGCTTGATTCGAGGAATTCAAGGTTGGATTTCATCTGGGTTGGCATCAAAATCTTGAATTTTAGGAGAATTTGAATTGGGTCAGGTGGGTGGATAGCTTCAATACCCTGTTTTCCCCTCTTTTCCGAGATCAGATTAGCAATTTTAATATGACTGTTTAGTTCAGCATGTTATAAAGCGATTGGAGTGTTGAAAATCCATGTGCATGATGTACCATGTTCAAAACCCTGATAGTGATTCGTTTTGTTTTTTGTTTTTAGTTTTTTTTCCCATTTCTAATAGTTTATGGATATGGTAAAATGTACTATATGAATCAAGTTCTTGAGCAATCTGCATTGTGTTTTTTCCTCAATTAGGGTAGGGGGCTCTTATCTTGTTGAACTTTTAGAGCAAATGAAGTTAGTTGGCGATCAGCAAAAGCAAGAGTTTGATCAACTGATTTGTAGTTGGAACTTTTGTTCTATTAGGGTGGTGGGGCAAATTTCAACTTCAAGTTAAGGTAAAGAATGAAAGCAGCAGCGTTTGTTCGGGCTGCTAGACAGATTCGATCGATCTTAGGACCACAGAGAAGTAGAATCCTGAGTCGGGATGGAAGAGGCATGAGTATATCAGTGGAGAAGGTGGGCTATGATTACTGGTCAGTGACCGGGATTGGAAAGTTTGCTTTCCCGTTCTTTGAGTTCTCGAAAGCGTTCTCTGTTGATGCTGCTGCACAAGTTTCTAATGGAGGTTGGTATTCCTTTATGTTTTTCAAAGGTTTTCATCACTTCTTCACTTACGTCGGCAATGTAGCTAATGCTGAAGTCTAATATGTCATGCGGTTGTGTTTTCTGTGGTAAGATTTTGCTGATCTTTTTCTTACATATGAACTAGACTTGAATAAAGCTGGCCCACTCGTGGAGTATGAACGAAGGATTGGCGCTGGTGAACTATTGGATGGTGATGTACGTCAGGTATGAGCAACAGATAAGATCCGCTATACTACAAGGTCATGCAATTTTCTTAATCGGTCAAATAGTCAAAGCTCTCCGTTCCTACGAATCTAGCTCAGTGATTCCTATGTTATATAGTATTTGGTTCTGCAAAGCGAACTCTTATCTGAGAGTTTTCATCCGCCTACTAATCTTTTCCGTCTTCATCTTTCTCGTTAGTATTGCAGTTATAGTTTGGATAACATCATGGAAATATACATCATTTATGTTGATCCTTATGACTTAGCGATAGGCAGCTATCTAATAAATCCCAACACCTTGCAGGTCCGCACCATAAAAGAGCTTCAGAGATTATACGATGAGCTCGTCGAGAACTCTGCGAGATGTGGCTTGGACCGATATGCCACATCTGAAAAATCTGGAAGGTAAAAAGATATCTGTCATTTAAAAATTTCTGTCGGCTGGTCTCTTGTTTTTTCCCCCGCTCTTTGGGTTGAAATGTGTTCTTCCTACAGCTTTGCTTTGCCCTTCTGTTGTTAATTATGTGCTCATCATCTGATGTTGTATTCAGGAGTCGATGGCTATGGTCTCGTTTCATGCCGCAGTTATCATACTCCCCTGTCAAAGGATTGTACCTCTATGGAGGTGTTGGCACTGGCAAGACCATGTTAATGGATTTGTTCTATGAGCAATTGTGAGTTTGAGTACAAGTTCCCTTCTCATTTTAAAGATTGATAAGGTTTTATCTGAAATTCTGATCATGAAAAAAAAAATTGCTGAGGTCAGTCTTTTTTGTGTCCGAAAGGGTTCTGTTTTGTGACTTGTCTGCTTTTACTTATGGCTGTGACCTTTCCTTTTCTGTATGTTGATGATTTTTGGCTTTCCAGGCCTTGTAGTTGGAGGAAGAAGCGTATACATTTTCATGACTTCATGTTAAATGTCCATAGCCGGTTGCGAGTAAGTGAGATCATTTTAGTTTCTTTTGATGGCCATGTATTAGTTTTTCTGTTTTTCTTCGAGTTGCGCATTTAAGATGTACTCGTTGCAGATGTGATCATCTATTTCGAAGGCGGTATTCTTTCTCGAAAATTTTTAATTTTTAATTTTTCTTGTAGAAACACCAGGGGGTGTCAGATCCACTTGAAGTAGTCGCACTGGAGATATCTGATGAATCAATTTTGTTATGCCTGGATGAATTTATGGTACAGTGCCTGCTGAATGGTACCTAATTAACATCTCTTTCCGATTGCTGGATGCTTCGTTTTCACCATTCGGATGATTCTGATGAGATTTGTTGTGGCATTGTTGGACAGGTTACTGATGTAGCTGATGCTTTAATACTCAATCGACTCTTTAGGCACCTATTCGGCAACGGTGTTGTAAGTAATCTCTGCTTTTATACTTTAGACGCAGGTTATACTTGGCCTTTATTTGAAGATGCTAAGCCTTTCTTTGAAGATGCTATGTAAAGTTTCATCTGCATCTCTGATGGGTGCAAACTTCATAGGTGCTTGTTTCAACTTCAAATCGTGCTCCAGATAACTTGTATGAGGGCGGACTCCAGAGAGATCTATTTTTACCCTTCATTGCCACCTTGAAGGTGATTCAAGTTCTTTGCTTTGACATATTGACATTTTTCATATGTAAATTATGAACCTGACTCCATATTTGCTTATTTCTTAATATAGGAAAGATGTGTTGTACATGAAATTGGTTCAGCTGTGGACTATCGGAAATTGACCTCGGTACATTCAGCTTTCTTCTATTTCTTAGGTACCAAACACAGTGATTTAATGGATTTTCATGTGGAACAGGTTTATGAATTTTATTCTTGTACTTGAACTGCAGGCTGAGCAAGGATTTTATTTCATTGGGAAGGATCTTCCAGGCCTATTAGAGGCCAAGTTCCAACTGTTGATTGGAAAAAGTAAAGCACGCCCTCAAGAAGTAGAAGTAGTTATGGGTAGGACACTGAAGGTACATATGCAGAGTTAGTCAATGTTTATGTAGACTATATCCTCTGTGGTTCTGTCGTGTATAATGCCTCTGTGACATCATGATACACCATGTCATCCAAGCAAACAGATTGGACCGAAAGTATTGTTGATTCCGTTGGAATTTGGGCTCTGATCAATAGTGCCAAATGTTGTGCTCTGATCAATAGTGTAGTGACTTAACACCTGAAATATTCGGGTGTTGTTTGTTGGGTGAATAAATTATCAGTACTTATTGAATCACTGATTGTGGGAATGGAATGTGCCATGCTTCTGTTATGGTGTCCATTGCGACCTTGACTGGCTTATTCCTGAATTCATTTTTTGGTTCAATTTGTCAGGTACCACTGGGTGCCAACGGATGTGCCTATTTTCATTTCGAGGAACTCTGCGACAGACCCCTTGGTGCTGCAGATTATTTTGGATTGTTTAGTAAGTGATGTTTATTCTGCATTTTCTATCGTTCTGCAGATTATTTTCTGCATTTTTTCCCTTTATTTTTCTGGAGTAGCTTTGTAGTCGTTGAACAGTGGTGGACTTGTTTGACTTTGCAAGGATGGAAAATGTTTAGCTTGTTCTGTTTTGGTTTTTGCAGAGAGATTTCATACTCTGGCATTGGAAGGGGTACCGATTTTTGGGATCCATAACAGGACAGCAGCATATCGGTTCGTCACATTAGTTGATGTACATCTCATTTCTCATCTTGTTTTACATTCCTGGCCTGATGAATATGTTGGTTTCCTTCCCATTTTACCCCGTAAACTTGACGTTGAGAAAGGCGAAGTGCTGATCCTGGTATATATTTATTCCGGTGGTGATATAGGTCATGTATGAAAACAAGGCGAGGTTACTTTGTACGGCAGAGGGAAGTCCTATTGAGCTCTTCGAAAGAATAGTGACAGTTGCTGATGCTCAACAAATGGCCCCAAGAACTTCCTCACGGTCAAGGAAAAACGACGACCTTGACCTTTGTGTTGACAACGAATTGGGATTTGCAAAAGATCGCACCATTAGCAGGTAGACCTTCACTTCCATCCTGTTCTATAGAAACTTTGTTATGTGCTTTAATTGTCTTGTAGTTGAATAAAGTGTGCTTGAGTAGTTGTCGTGAGCATCATCATAGTCGAGCTTTTGGCCTGTGTGTGCAGGTTAACAGAGATGAATAGCAAGGAGTATCTGGAACGACATTCCGCCTTACTTCAAGAGAATCATTGGCAAGTCGGAGAATAGAACACCTTCTGAGCATGGTTACTCACCTATTTTTGTTTGTACAACAAATAGCGGATGCTGCTTCTCCATGTTGTATCTTCTTACCACATAAAGGAGAAGAATCAGCTTGACGAAAACTTTGCTGCCTATTGGAGAAACATATGCTGCAAAACCGATTAGCTCACTGCAGCATACTTTCATCATAAGTCCAGCTTAGTGCGGCGATTAAATCGCTTCCTCCATTTTTTTGGTTATCTTGTTGTATAAGAATCGATAGTTCATAAACTGGATATGAAGCCATAAGCTCCGGTGTGCGGAGGTCTGAGGGACAATTTTGTACGGCAATAAGTAACGGATGGATCATCCGAAACGAGCAAGGGTATAATTGAGTTCCAATGGGCAGTTTTTGTCATCATGTCCATGCTTTCTGTTTTGCTGCTGGTGAATGCTCCTGTTTGCTGTTTAATGGATTTTTCATGGATCGTCACCCTCGGATGTTTCCTGAACAATACCATATGTTACATATGTTTTGCTTTTTGTTGAAAAGACTTGATTTATTTCACCTACGCGATTATTTCTGTAGGTAACAAATAATAAACTAGCTAGAGAAGATGAAGGTGAGCGGTGGAGATCGATGTCATAGTGGGTGAATCTCTCTACCCATGGGAAAAACCCACTAGGGGAGTGATCGCGTTCAAGTAATCTCCATGTTGGAATGATAAAACCAACGCATGGAACCTAATGAAATGCAAATTTTCAATTTAGAAAAAAAAAAAAAAAAACGAAACTAAGTCACAAAAGTTAGAATGAAATTCGGATGATTCAATTGAATAAAATAGATACAAAAAAAAAAAAAATGACACATACGAATTCTAGAATGAAAGATGTTGTGAATTAAAGTCGAATCTAATGATTACAGAACCAGTCAAAGGTGTATAGATGATCAGAATGAAACAAATAAATTTGTTTTTACTTTCAATTCATAAAATTTATTTCTATGTTAATAATAATCATACGCATACAAATTTATTATTTCAAGTTTTTTGAAGAAAAAAAAAACTGTTGGTTCGAATATTACATACTACACCCATATCATCTAACAACTAAATCTTATTGAACATGATCAATAGGTTATTTTTTATTTCATTAATTACGCATAGGTTATAATACAAACTTTTTATTACCAAGTAGTTCATAAATTCAAATCATGAACTTATTTTTCCTTAAGAAAAATATAAAAATAATTTATTACAATAGATTACAATAATTTATAACAATAGATTAAAAATTATCATAATCATTCAAATCCTGATTATAATCCTAAATTAATCATAAATTTAACTGCGTCTGTGATTACCGTCACTTTCGTCCTCGGAACAAACAGTGCGCATAAGTCCCTCGTCGACGATGCAAATCGTCGTCGTTCTCAAAAGAAACAGTGTTCATATATATAAATATAATGTGCATTGTTGCATTTAGTGCTCTCGATTATATATATTGCAAAAACACGCATTGTTCTAATTGAACAGTGCCTAAAAAACTAATAATTTAGTCTCCACCGAACCTAAGAAAAAACAGTGCCCAAAAAACGTGCACCAGCACCAGCACCTGAGCCCGAGCCAGCACCGCCAAGTCCAAGACCAAGTCCAGCGCCCAAGCCAACACCTAGACCACCGAGGTCTATGCCTAGGTCCTTCCTTGCAGGTCGGTCCTCGGATACCATGACCAGCATAGCTGTAATGAGTACCAGCAGAGCTAATGTTCTGAGAGCCACCATGTCGAATGCCTGTTGAAGCTTGAGCTTAGAGCTGTGTGTATGTGATCTTTGACTTGTAATCGAGCTGGTTGTGTGTAATGTAGTTCTGAGCAAAGTAGCAAAGCTATTTATAGTTGCATTTCTGGTTTGAAATGTGCAATGAGATAGTGCGGTATACGCCTATATAGTTGTATTGAGAACAAATGGACTGACGACAAAGAAGAGGTTCAATATTATTAAGAGAATTGTAATTTTACTAGTATTGCTAAAAATTTTGTCAAAGTTCATCAATAAACTACCTTCCAAACACATATGAAGATGTCATGAAGAATCAGATATAAGGCAGAATAGAATGACAGTCATCATATTCAAATAATCAAATTCCATTTTATAAGATACAGATTTGGTTCGCTATTTCATAATCGTTTTCATGATGGACATCGCACATCAGAAGATTAACAGACATGGATTCTGACGCTATTATAGAAACTTCGGTAATAGGATATGTTGGTGGTGCATCGCGGATGCTAAGATAAAGATTGTGGAATACACGCTTTGTGGTCGGAGCTGAAGGGAGGGAAATCTAATGGCATATGCAAATACCTCTGAACCTCTATAAAAACTTGAGCGGTTCCATTAGTGTGTTTGGTGTTTGCTGTCCATGATTCTAAATGCATCACACTCACATATAGTGGGAGTTTGGAGATGCATTTTGTGGTTAGCTTGAGCATAATGCTTGAATGGGCAATGAACCTCTTTGACTCCGAGGCAAAATCGAAGATGGGATGCCAACACGTGGCACAAGCACTGAATCATAAAAGACGATGAAAAACGTCAACAATAGAAACTACAAGGACCCAAAACATACCGTCCAGTATCAGCATATGATTCATCAGATAAGTATCGAAAGACGAAGAAAATATACATCCATGGAGCATTTCAACATGATACCATAAACCGTGAACAAGACAACCTAAGAAGGCTCGAAGGAGAATAATATAACACAGAACTTGGTGGAGACAAAATTGATGCGATACATAGCTACTATCATGAGTGTATCTATCAAAACTCGTCCCACGAAAACACAGTGGACGTTACAGGCATATAAATAGACTTCAGAGGCGGCACCTGTACCCACATAAACCAGCATCATGGAATCACAACATTGTAACCAAACAAGCTGTCTATCTGATGGTTTATCACCGTTTCCATCTTCACTGCCTCGGTCCCCAGATATCATGATAGTTCAGCAATGACGCGTACACACTTATCTTCCAAGATCTTAACAGCTTCGGCAAAGAGCTCTTGAGGAGATAAGGCTCCTGTAGACTCGATAGTAACTAGAACACAACAAAAGGAATGTTGTTATACCAATAGCTTCACGAACACATACTCCCTCCGTCCCACAATAGATGCAACATATACGTATTCTACACTATTCTATACACATGAATACAAATCTTGTTTTCATATCAAATCACGTTTGATCGTCCAACAACCTGTCTTTGGTTGAAGTACGTAATTTGCATAGCCATTGATGTTTCACGATAAATTTATAAAAACTACGCTTGATCGTCGTTATACGCACGTCAAACTTTACATCGACATACGTGCAATGTCAAAATGGTGTATCTGTTGTTGGACGGAGGGAGTGCCAGATGAAAATCTTTTAATGATTGCATATACAGTCTACCACTTACATATAAAATGATCTTTTTTGCGTCGCAAAGCAACAAACTGCTCCCAATCTTCATCTCTAATGCATTCCCTACACAGAGTACAATCTCTTGGACGGGATACTTTAGCTTTTACGTCTACAGAAGAGAAAATATGATCTCATCAAAGAAAACATAGAAACATTAAATAAATAAAAAACTGAAAAAAAGATAGTCTACAGAACAGATAAAGGTATATACTCCCAATATGTTTAAAACTGCAAAGATAGACATATCCTGCGAGGGAGTGAGAAATCAATTTACCACCAGCAAAATCTTCCATGTCAAAAACATTACACGGGCATTTCTGAACAAGCTCTTTTGCCCTCTCTCCATAAACATCTTGCAAAAGAACAACCTACAAAAATGAACATTCCAGAAATTTCAGCCCTTCTCCAAACTGACTCTCCACCTCAAATCCAGAAAAGATAGGCACAAGCATACAATACCTCCGGAAGCATTCGATACCAAGCAGTGGCAACTGGCGACCACTTTGCATGTTCTTTTCCCACACCTTTTACGGCATGTGCTTCGAGTTCAATTTCCTAGTTAAAGGAAAAATACAATATGTCAAATGCGTCAACATTTGTATAAGAGAACTCCTACAAGTCAGTTAAACATAACTGCCAATATATCAATACACATCTGCTATAGTTTCGGCTTATGAAACTTCTGATTGGAAGAGCTGCCAACAACATTATCAATCATAATTCATAACTATGTAAATGTCAATGCCACTTCAAACCATCCAAGAAGGCCCAAACAATTGCGAAATTACAAGCTTTACTTGGTGAAATAGATCAAATAGAAGTCATAACAACCGCAGGACAAGGGATTTGTACCTGGCCTGGACCGAGCCTAGCAATAGGAATATGCTCATGGGTAAGGCAAATCGGATTACTAGAAAATTCAGGCATGGTCGCTTGACTGCAGCTAAAAGATGTGTAAGTTTTCTGCTCAGAGGTTGTTGAGCTAGAATCTTGTCTTTCACTCGAGAATGGAAGCGCACTTCCATTGGGAAGCCACTCCATTTCCTTGGATTCCACTGTCATATCATGTCATCAATAAGCACTATAATGCATAACTAGTAGTCACAGTTACCCAAATTATAACAAACCTTCTCAAGTCTCTAATAACTTAAAAAATGTATACCTGTCTTCCGTTTATAGCCTTTTTCACAACGAGCATGTAGTTCAAATACGATAGTATTTTTCTCATTTGGAAGATCCTTTTCTATATGAACAAAAGAAACACATATCACCACAACAATGATTGTATTATACCAGTCTTATGCCTGATTTGCAATTAGAAAGAATTCTTAGGTTACCTGACTTGTATTCGAACAATCTTGGGTCGACTTTTATGGGTATAAGGCCTAACCTGTGAGAAAGCACTTCATCTTGAATAACTGATGTATTATTAGCAATCAGAATCTTCTCAAAGGCCATTGTGGGAACCTGCAAATGCATTAACCAACCAATATATACGCTTGCTTTCATACTGTAACTTATGACAATACTTCACCCGTTTACTCATGACCTCATGCACAGAAAACACAAGAACAATATCGAAAACCGAAGTCTTTGAACTCATTACGCACGATGATGCAGGGCGGATATATGGTTATCTGGTTGCTAGCTAAAGCAAAATACTCATATCGATACTTTAGCAATCCCTCTGAGCACGATTGGATGCCCAACAAAATATACTATATAGCAAGCTTCACTATCTTTCCATATTCTCCTTGCTTCTACTTCCTCCCTCTCACACACCAAACAATAAAACAAGCCACCTCAAAAACCTCACACACCTTCAATGAACTTTCACTATCCACTATTAGGCATAAACAATGTACTCAAACTCCATACCTGAATCCCCGATTTAAAGGACATCAAGCAAACTTGAATATCCAAGCACCACAACAATCAATCAATATCTCCAATCAAATAACACGCTATATACTTCATCGCAATAACATTGCCCAAAAAGTTTGATCCGTTTAGCTGCTCGCCAAGAGTACCTCTTCCTCATGCTCATCCTAAAAAAGCCGCCTCTTCATTTTTTAGTGTACGAGTTAGACCTATGACTCAGACAATTCTGACAAGAATGTCTTGGTCATATGTTCTATTCTTCTAATAAAAACATCTCGGTTTGCTACGTTTTGTCAAGGATGTCTTGTTCATACATTTTATTCTTCTAATAAACCGTCTCGGTTTGCAACATAAGGTTGTGTCCACACTCTTCTCCCAAACTCTGTTACAAACGAGAGCCTTCGACACTACGGGATAAGTTACGTTAACCTAAATTTACCTCAGCAATGAGAATCCTTCTAAAAGCATTAGCCAACGCGGCATCGATCCCGATCATATCGAACTCGATCTCATCATTCTCCAACCTATTCACCCTAATTTCAAAGTCCTCGAAGAAATTTCCCAATCCGCCGTTGACGGTCCCCGTCGACGCGTACGCGCCCGAGTAGAGGATCGGTTCGGTGTCGGTGGGCGCGTCGGATTTGCAGGTGACTCGAGTTCGTTTGAGCTCGAGGTGGGCGGGGAGCTCCGGCATCGTGTCGATTAGGGTTAGGGTTTTGGTTGGTGATTGGGTTTTGAGGGTTGGGGCTATGGGGGTGGGTGAGAGTGTGGAGGCGGAGAATGGGTTAGGGTTTATGGGGTTGAGATTGTATTGCAATTTGGTTCCGTTTTTTTAATGGTTTTTTGGCCCCGTTTGGTGAAGTTGTTTGATGTGTCCAAAACTCAAAAAACAAATAATAAAAATTAAAAATGATTTATTAAATGAAATAATTTTTTATAAAAGAAATATTGAGTGTTTCATAAATAAAAAATAAAGATTAAAAATTATTTTGTTAATATTTTATTTGTTATTTTCGTTTCATCTGTTTAAAAAATAAAAATTAATATCAAATAATTCTTAAAATAAACAATAAAAAATAATAATAAAATCAAATAAATCCTAAAAATTTATGTTTTCAAATTTTATTACTTAATGAAGAGATGGAGATAACAAGAAAAGACAAATTGAAATGTATGTTTAAAAAATATAGGCTTCACATTCTAATGAAATTGGAACATAACATATTTCTCAGTATACATATCAAAAAATTTCATTTCACATTACATGATTAAAGTTCATTTTTAAAATTTAACAAACAATGAAAAGATTAAAAAATATCATGACACTGTTAATATATGTCTATCTAGATAAATCATCATTATGTCAATATCAAAGATGATTTGTCCAGAATCTAATTGTAAGTTAAAAAAAGAACAGTTTATGATTATATCAGTCCCTCGGACCGAGCTATGATAACAAAGGATCCCAAATGTTCAGTGCCAATCATTTTCTCGTCCAAACGACTCATAATACAGCCGAGAACGTGACGGAGCCCTAATCCGCCGTTCAGTTTCGTGCCCTCATCGTGCTCCTCTCCTTTCTCAGGTGAAATTCCAATGCCATTTAGGGTTCTGTTCGATTTCGCATTTCCACGAATTGGGATTCTGTTGATCCATTTTGTCTCCTGATTTGTTTATCTGGGTGTTTTCAGTATATATGCAAGTGTGATCCGGTGAAACACAAAATGGTTTTTGTCGCGCATTACTCGGATTGAAACTTAGTACTTATCGCGAGATCCTTGCCAGGAGTATGTGTAGCCAAAGCTGACCATCTCCTTATTTGTGAGTCTTTTATCATAAATTTTTCGATAGAGTTACATGTTATTGTTTATACTATAAAAGGCAGTCAGACTCATATTTTTACAAAATTAAAAAAGAAAATAATTTTTAAAAATTGGGTGCATCATTAATGTTAGAGATCGCTTTACAACACTTATTGGACTGATTTCCGCAACACAAACACCTTTTCTCTTTTAAATATTATATCGGAGGAGGTGTGATAATGAGGTCATCAGATTGTGTCATATCTTCCCGGTTTATTTGCCACTATGTTTGAGGGGGCGAGTGCATTTTGATGGGCTTTCATACTTTTATTTTTTTATTGCAAAGTTCACTTTGATTGTGTTGAATCCTCAACAGTTGGAACTTAGAAGAGTAGTCGGACCCCAAAAGCACCAAAGCATAAGATCCTTAAGAACAACACCTAAGCAAAGGAACCTTTATGAAGGAACTCCGTCCTTTTCAAATTTTAACTTTACTTCAATGCCTGAAATCGAAAGCCACGGAGATTGCAAATATACTTTTGAGTTTT
Source organism: Drosera capensis (assembly GCA_001925005.1). Classification (NCBI taxonomy): domain Eukaryota; kingdom Viridiplantae; phylum Streptophyta; class Magnoliopsida; order Caryophyllales; family Droseraceae; genus Drosera; species Drosera capensis. The sequence continues at coordinate 44,659 of LIEC01010174.1, read as the reverse complement.
CCTCTTTTGTGGACCATTCCATCTTGGTTTGGGCTCTCGGGGCCATTATTTAACTAATCTTTTGAGGGATTTGATTTGTGCATTATCATGCTTTGGAGTAATGAATTTGATTTTGCCGTGGCTCAAGTGGATTTCAACCTTTCTGTGATCCAATGGGATTAATAAAGAAAGATGATTATGTAAAACCAAAAAAAAGCTAATGCACCATTAACCAACAAGTTACGCGGCCTCCTTTTTAACATCAAAGAATAAAAAGAGAAAAAAATAAACATAATTTCACACCTAGTTGATCCAATATTTAAAAAGGATGCCGCATTAGTTTGTTGGCTAATGCTTCACTAATCTCCTTTTTCCGTATTTTACGTGATACCTTTAAGACCGAAAAGGTGAATACTGTAGCCTAATTATAAGTTTATCTGATAGTCCTTCCTGATATGGAGTCCGAGAGGTAGTGAATAGTGCATACTGTAACTATATCTGATGTATGCAAATCCTTGCCATGCAGTTGAGACTCAACTCTTATAACTTTCGAGGTGTTCTCTAGTTCTGCGTATGTTCTTATCTTTGATTCCTGATTTTAGCCTATAGGTTCTAGCTTTTGAATTTTGTTCTGTTCTGAACTTCTGATACTGTGCCATTTAATGGTATGGAGCTTATTTACTGGTTGAGTCTTCATTTTTTGTAGTTCTCGACGTGTTTGGTTCTGGGCCTCCTTCTGATGTAAACTGTATGTTCTGTCATTGGATGCATGGTCAATGATAAACAGGAGAAGTACTCAAAAGAACTATTCCAACTTTAGTGCCTTGGCAAGTGCCAATTGTTAATACCGTTCGTTATTTACAGCCGTCGTGTTCATTACGCGATACACAAGGGTCTAAATGTGTCAACTTTGCTTTCCGTGTTTTGCTTGATGAGGTATCTTCTGTGGAATCCGCTATTTCTTGTTCATAAACAGCTCTGAGATATCTCTCGGCATTTTATATTATTGTACTTCATATCTTTATATTGCAACAGTTCAAAATAACGTGGCAAAAACAATTTCCACGGCCGCTATAACAGCACCATTATGATGTACTGTTTGGACTGTTGAACAAACACGAAGAGTTAGATTTTGCATACTGAGAATGCTTAGGTAGTTGCAGAAAATGACTATATACCAAAGTAGGGGGGAAATGGCATGGACATGTTGCAACTTTGTAGGACGTATGCTTTTTTCTGTACTTGATTAATGAAATAATTAGAGTTGTCAAACCTACCTATAGAAACTGTTTGTTGCTGATGATGATGGATTAACAAAAGCCTTTAAGTTAATCCTTGAATATGGTGTTGCTGTAGCTGGACTTTTCATGTTGAGTCTTTTGCTACCTGTTGTTACTTTCTGTTCCGAGTAGTAGATATCACCAACAGAGCTGGTGATGGTTAGTTGATGGATGATCGTGGCAACGGGTGTTGTTATACCAGTTTGGTGTTCGACTGTACAGTTATTTATTTTACTGGTGTGGTGTTTGTTGGTTGTTGAGGAGTATTTGCTGTAATCCTTTATCAGGCTTTTATGCCTCCTTTGATTAATGAGCCAAAAAAAAAAAAGGTCTGCCATTATCTGGTTTGATAGTGAGAAAGTCCACCTTTTTGGGGACAGGAAAGACAGTAATTAAGTTTAAACTAATCAAGATTCCACGATTCGAGACCGAGGCCAGTATCTCGATCCTGCTTTACGTTTCTAGCTCTATCGGGTCTCCAATATTGACATGATTCCCAGTACCTTGACATTAGTTGCTTTGCTTAATGAGTGTATGTGCTCTCTGTTGATGTGTGTTAATTTCCTGAACTTGATCGCGGCATTTCTGCTGTATTTCCTTTTTATGGTAAGATAGCTGTTTTGACCTCTCCCAAACCGTAGAGAAGAGACGTTTGAGGTGTTGTATTGTATTTGTTATTAGAATTACTGGAAATGAAAATGGGAATAGAAATCCATTATACAGAAGCAGAATTTGTAGAATGTGGACTAATTCACTGACATCAATCTGAATTTTTATTCCCTGTTTTGATCTCAAGCTGAACAACTCTTTTGTTCAATAGCAGAGGCCTCTGCAGTGCTTGTGCTGTCATCAGAAGCGCGGATAGCTGAGACAGTCCAGCAATGGTGGCCTCCAAGGGGGCCGTGGTGCCATGGAACAGGCCATGCTCGCCTTTGGATGAGCGGTCTTATTGTCAGAAAGGTGTGCATACTTGTTCTACAGATGCCGGTTGCTGTTGGAGTGATGGGGACTTCATTTGGCTTCTAGCTACTATAACTGGTATCGTACAATGTTCTCTCATTTAACCGTCCGTCGCATGTTTACTGACCGGTTGCTACTCTGACCAACTCACACTTCTCAAGTCAACACCTTTTATATCTATCGGCATTCATTTTCTCGATACTCTTCATTTTCTATAGTCGCAAAGAGTATTAAAGCCCCGCAAACTACCTGGCTATTGGCCGCCTCGAAAAACGAGGCCACGCTCGCTATTAGCGAGGCAGTCCTTTGGTCGGAAAGTTGGGCGGTCGTTGTTAGAGATATGTTGCTTTCGAGGGACAATGGGATTCTAGCTAGTGTAACCGTTAACCGCATGACATTTCATTCTAAGAACTGCATGTTAACTGATTGCGATTCTGATCATCCTTATCGACCTTCACGTCCATGGAGCTTTCCTCCTTACGTACTATATTACTATTTGCTGTCCTACGTTTTGATGGAAATAAGTTTTGATAAAGCAAGCTATCATATTCATTCATATCATCATCATATATGTGAACACTCCGTGGCTATCTTGCTACTCAACATGGCTAATTTGCAAATAAAACAAGTGTTTGGACAACGAGTAGTAGTTGTCCAACTACTCAGCTCATCAAATGGGCCGAATTGGACTTGTCATTATAGGCCTTTATATCTATGTTGCCACTGGTCCATGTGACTAAAAGCTTTTTTGTTGCTATTTAAAAGAGGGAAGACTGCGTATATATCGTTCTTCTCAGATCCTATTCGTTGACGGGATTATCTGGGTTGTTGTCGTCGTCGTTCTTACTGGTCCATGTGACACGCTTTGTCTTGTTATGGTGTTAGTAATTGTAGTTGTCAAGGCGTTCGAGGGTCATGATGCTGTCACGATCATGGTTGTCAAGGCTTGAGGGACCCCTAGGCGATGACGAGAGCTTGGACACCTAGGACTAGGAAACGAGACGAACTTCTCAAATAGTTAGTCATTTGAGGTGTGTACGAGCATATCGAGTGTCATGTTGATTGCTTTCCATATTATTGTCTGGGTGAGCATTCATCCTGCGATCAGGCGTTTCATCGCCTAGGCATTGTCTTCATAACTATGGTTCGAAAGGATGGACGTTAGGGTTTATTGATATTATGCTCTTTCGTCTCGGGAATATTCCGTAGGTTCTGGGTTCAGGATTTAAGGCATAGGCACGGAATCTTAATGAAAGGAGATTAATCTTGTCATGCTGAGCTGATGAGGTGCTTTTGCTTGAGGGGGACTAATCTTTTGCTTTCATATGGGTATTTTTTTCTTTATAACATGGAGACAGATCAGACATACATTTACATTCCTGGCCATTTAATGTACGGGTAGTGTTGTACCATTGGAAAGAACGACAGCTGGGAAAATCTTGTCTATCGTAAGTTTAGCCCAAGTTACGTTGCCGTGCCTCTGTCGGGAATCTGAGCTTAGAAGCAGCCGATCTAATGAAGTGGTCTTTTCTACTAGGTCGGTGTCGGGGTAGCCCTTTCGTTTCTCACCTATGATTCCTCCGAAAATAAGTAGTATCGTACTTGGTAACCGTAGTCTTCGATCGCCTGAGTGGTCCGGCCATAGACTCTCTTCAACCAATACTATCATTCAGTTGCATACGAGACAAACCTTCTTGTACATAACCCTGTCCGTTACATTAATCTATCGTCTAAAGTTTAACTCGACTCGAGTTGATTGATCTCATTGGAGAGGTTGAAGTGTCCATAGATTTTTCACAAGGCACAACACGTTTTGGCATCCATTGCCCCTCCATATTGTACTCCTCCAACAACACATAACCTCATACTTGTTCCCATACCCACACATTCATTCACTTCCTCCAAAATTTCGTTCACGTAAACATCCAAGTCCATCATCACACCTAATTCCTACCAAACAAATCATGGACATCTTACCCAATAATCATGAACTTCGTTAAGTTTGCGTTTACGGTTTACTACCATATGTTCCATCTATTTTCATCCATACTGGGTTAAGAAGATTTTAGTTCAATGATAAGTAACTATTATTTTTTTCAATTATATAATCAGAGGTTTAACATTTGATATTCGTAAGATGCTGATAAAACTTATGATAGAGCTTTGTCATTTATATTCACCAATGGTGTGTTAACAAAGGATTTAATTCAATGATACTATCTTTCTTCCAATTATGTGATCATAGATTTTACACCTGATATCAATAAGATACAGGTAAAACTTCTGATGGATGTTTCTGCCTATTATGCCCAAAAGTCATACTAAGCATTCCCTCTCCCTCTTCTCCAACCAACCCAGATGGTTCATCACCATTAATGAGATGGAAAGGAGCCAAAGAGTCATCTCATGTGCTTTATTTTAGGTTTCCCATCCCTACACATATAGGCAACCCATCCCCTTTCAGGACTCAAAATCAGCAAACAACACACACCAAGTGCCCTGCCCTTGACCTCTGCAAAATCACAACTCTCCTTCATTTTCCCATCTGTGCCACCCAATTACTCCTGTGTTATTTTATCATATTTGATTCAGTTGACCACTTGAGCCCTTATTTTGATGGTTCACTCTTCTCCTCCCAACTGTTTTTTCTCATCTGGGTATCAATAAATTCTGAATGAAAACAAACAGCTCTATGTATACAGTATAAATAGCTTATAAGTCACAACAGAAGAGAGCATATCCATTTCATCAGCTCTTCTAAGAAAAACAACAAATCCCCTTGTTTGTCCCATTTGAGCAAAGAGATAGACTGATAGAGATAGAGATACTGATCTAGATAACGCAGTTTGATCGTTTTATACACGACATGGTTGTCTCCGGTTGGCCGTGGCGCAACATGGGTAACCTAAAGGTCCGATCTTGCAGTCGCAGGCCAAATTGTTCTCTTATTTGTTGTTAAACTGATGTGAGGTTTGTTGAACTGAGATTTCTGTTTTCCGTTTCCGTTGGTTGCAGTATTTGTTGTATGGGCCGTTTGTCACGCGAGTGGCATGGCTGTGGAGAGAAGGGGAGAGTATCAAATACAGTTGGTGTTTCCATATTCTGTTGCTATGTTCTCTTAGAGCTCTTGTTCACCAGCTCTGGAGCACGTACTCAAATATGCATTTCTTGACCAATCATCGTCGTATCGTCAAAATGGGAGTCGATTTCAAACAGATCGATCAAGAATGGCATTGGTATGGTATTTGTAATGTTCTCGTCTCAACTATTTCTATGTTGAAACAGATTGGAATTGATTGTTTGGTTTTGAAAATGTTGTTGCAGGGACGATTTCTTGATACTTCAAGCGTACGTTGCTGCGGTTGCGGGTTTGATGCTGCCGTTGTCGTGTGATCTTCCCGTGTGGGACTTCGCCGGTGTCGTTGCGGCCGTGATCCTTCATGTGGTGGTTGCCGAGCCGTTGTACTATCTGGTTCATCGGTTCTTCTTTCATGGAGATGGCGTTTTGGGAAAGTGCCATTTACTCCATCACTCCTCTACTGTCCCACAACCCTTCACTGGTAAGTGGTTACCCTTCCCTATCCTTGTTTTTTCTAACGTGGATGGGTCGTAAAAGTTTATATTACAGATAAAACTATATCGTAAAATATATCCCGTCAAACCTTGGACATGTATGATAGGGGATAAGTTTAGGAGATCGGGCTATCCCGTCCCCATTATGTTTAAGATGATTTTGGATTAGATAAGAACAAAATATAAGCTAACCTGATATATGTTTAACTCAAATTTGCGTATAGACAACTTATGGTGTGTGCTTTTGGCTTATAAGCACTTTTATGAGCGCTTATATCTTGGAAGATGCTTGTGATTTACTAATAATGGATAAACCATAAACACCTATAAGTGACTCAATCAAACGGACTTCGAGGCTACTGAATTTATGAAATGTTTGGAATGTTTGTCTAGTGCAATCATCACACGTTCACGTTTAGGCTGTCCAACATCGATCGGCACAGTTATCCAGATATCAAGAGATTGGAGACAGATTCCATTTGAGAAAAAAAGATGGACTTGAAATAGCAAGTAGCCATATAGTACCTTGTTGGAAATAAATTGCCATGTCAGTGAGGATTAAATTTCATGGTCAGAACACACAGGTAAATATTGTAGTCTGTATAGTTATCATAACTCTTTGACTATGAATAAAATAGTTTTGCTGTTTTTATCTTGACAATATTTAATGATTAGAATTTTACGTAGCGAAAAGAAAGTTCCTAATCTAGCTCAAACTTTAATTCAACACTTTCCTTGGGGAATCGAAATTCTTCCTGAACTAGTTGCCCATTTTCGAGGCATTGCATTGCACCATTTAATTACTCGTGTAAAAAAATGAATGGTTCTCGTTGAATGGTTTAGGTTGGTGGTTGCACCATTTATTCCCTACTCTTAATTGGCGACACGTTCTGATTTTGATAGATATGACGATCACTGGTGTGATCATATGTTGACTAATCAACTCGACAGTAAAAAAACAAAAACAAAAAAACTGAAGCAGATGATTAAGAAACAGATGTACTATTGATCATATATTTATAACAATTATATTATGGTTGTTTGTTCATCTTTGGTTTTGCAGCTGAGCATGCGACGTTTTTTGAGCATGTATTGCTACTTTCAATCGTCACGGTCCCTGTGATCGGTCCAGTGCTTGTCGGGCATGGATCGATAGGGTTGATCTACGGTTACCTTTCGATGTTCGATTTCTTGAGGTGCTTGGGACACTGTAACACTGAAGTCGTGCCACTCCAGATCTTTGATTTTTTTCCGATTCTAAGATTCTTCCTCTATACTCCCACGTAAGTTCTGCTAGCTTAACCTTTCAAAACCTAATTTCGAACTTGAGTAATGCTAATTACAATCTCTTTGTTCTTTTATTTTGGAAAATCGAGCGATGAATCAGAATACTTGTCTATCTTTCCTATCATTTAGTATTCTGATTTCGTTGATAAGGAAGCACCATCCTGCTGAAGTTCTTGACAATCTATTGTCGTCTTTAATATTAGATTCCGTTACCGATTTTCTCCTTTGCTAAAGTTCAAAGTTTGGAAGTTTCGAGACCTGTCGCCTATATAGCTGTGTTTTGTGGTTATCTTTGTGAGATAAAGATTAGCTTGTTGTATTTGACCTCCCAAAAAAAAGAAAAAGATTAGGTTGTTGTCCAACTAAAGCCTATACTATATGTGGTTAACTAATGTTACAAGTGGTTCATCAAAAAAAAAAAAACAATGTTACAAATGTGTGTTTACCTGTATATGGTTAATCATTGATGTGTCTACATGTCCAACACAAGTATTTCTCATCATGAACATATGAATTACGTAAAAGAGAACAGAAGTTGCCGATGGATTGAACCAATAGACAAGAAAAAAATTCAAATCAATTATTTTTTTTATTTTTTTGGTTTTGTTTATTGTTTGAATTTTCAAAACAGTGAAATTTTGTCTATTATTGTTGATGAAGCTGTTGTTCCTTTTTACCGTATGAATTATTAATTCGATAACAATTACTTCCTCGGTCCCAGATCCCAGATACATCGTATTGGTCATTGATGTACTTCTTTCATCCCAAAATAAATAATATAATAAATAATATAAATTAATCGACATGAGAGAGATTTTATATGTGTTTTGAATTTTTATGAAATTCGATGAAGAAAAAAGAATTTTGTATGATCGTGGGATCTATTGTAGTAGTTGTGAGAGGATATGGTGGATATATTGTAACTGAGTTTGATTGATTTTATTTTTTTAGATAAAAATTTTTTCAAATAGAGTGTTATAATTATTATAAGATATTTAAAAAAAAATTGCATTTATTTTGCGATTAATTATTATTGCCACCACGTGGCAAAAAAGCACGGCCTCACTCTAACTATTTGTTGGTCGTGCCGTGTAAGTTGTCATACATGGTTAGATATCAGTCATGGGATCTTTTGGTACCATATTTACCAAATTGCTAGCTAATATATACCAAAGCTTGTTATCTTTCTGGATCTTCAAAATCGTTTTAGGTATCATAGCTTACATCATCAGGACAAGGACACCAACTTCTGCCTCTTTATGCCATTATTCGATTTTCTCGGAAACACCCTCAATGCAAAAGCTTGGGATCTCCACCGTCAGATTAGTCTCAACGCCACTGCTAAGTCTTCAGGTACACATCTACCGCCCGTATTTCGTATAGACTTTAATATCTGGAGTATTAGTTCCAACTCAGCATTTCGAGTCCAGCAACCCCTGAAATGTATGTTTCAAGGTTGTGTGATTGATGAAAAAATAGTAAGTTAATAGTAACCGGAATTATGGGATCTTGACAGGATCGACAATCCAGATTAGGTATAAATTTATATCCTTTAGCCTGTTAAGAAATTAAACATTTTTTATTTTCTATTTTGTTTCTTTCTTATTAATCATTTCATAAAGACAAAAAAAAAAAAAAAAAACTCTTAAAACATTATGCCAAATTGTTGTAAATAATATAAGGGGGCAGAGCGTTTGAAAGAAACATTTATATTTGATAGTTATAACTGGGCACGATTCAAAGGGGGAACCCTTTGGTCCAGGTTTTGATTTTCAACATGGCTTTTCTGCTCTACTTTCCCTGCTTGGTTCATTATGTTTATATGTTTTGATTTGCTGTCACATACACGTATAGATACGGTACTGCAATTTAATTTTATAAATACTATGAAAAGTCTCTAGTCATTGTCGTTGTACGTCGACTGATGTATCGCTTTCCACCATTCAAATTTAGTTGCTCGTAGTAGGCCCTGACCATAGGCTGTGCTGATCTATGATCTCGTAACGAACCAAGTAGCGATGACAACTTTCATTTAAGCGAACTTAGCATGGATAAACCAGCGATAATCATGCCGTCAATTCATATAAACTATGTCTTTGGCATTGTTATTTTAGCGTGACGCATTGTATTATTGATGATGTTGATTATTTGAGAAGTGAAAAGCAACTTTTATGATGCAGCTAAAAAAGTCAGGGTGCCGGATTTCGTGTTCCTAGCACACATAGTGGACATATCTTCGGCACTGCATGCTCCATTCGTGTTCCGATCATTCGCTTCGTTGCCATTCTCCATGAGACTGTTTATACTCCCTTTGTGGCCTGGTACACTTATAGTGACGACGATGATGTGGGCATGGGCTAAGCCCTTCTTGGTTTCATTCTATGAACTCCGAGGCAAGCTCCACCACACTTGGGTCGTTCCCAGGCTTGGGTATCAGGTATGTAAACGTAAATAGTGTCATACGTATGTGTAGAAAATATGAGGTTGTTAGTTGTTACAGCGGCCGATTGACTATGCCTGAGCAACCTTGCGGGATGCTAATTTTTTTGCTCCATGACTTTTTATGGCAGCTTGTTAATTCTCGTCCTGATTTCTGTTGCAGTATTTCCTCCCATTTGCAACTAAGGGCATCAATAAGCAGATAGAGCATGCTATCCTGAAGGCTGATAGATTAGGAGTCAAAGTCCTCAGCCTTGCTGCGCTCAACAAAGTCAGTTTCACTTCGCATTTGATGTGTGATATTGTGTGAAACAAGATCTAAGGTTGAACTGCTGATAATAATCCTGCAGAATGAATCGCTAAATGGTGGAGGAGTTCTGTTTGTTAACATGCATCCTAATCTGAAAGTACGTGTAGTGCATGGAAATACATTGACGGCTGCAGTTATTCTCGGCGGCTTACCAAAAAATGTCAAGGAGGTATTCCTCACAGGAGCAACTTCTAAGCTTGGCCGAGCTATCGCCCTCTATCTTTCCCGAAGAAGAGTTCGTGTCATGGTAAAAACCACTTTTTCCTAACGACAAGGTTATATGTTACTTCAATTTCATACATGGTCAGCAGCTTGTACAAGAATCACAGCCGTATCCTCTGCAGCTTGAATTAAGTCCAAATGCTAACCAATAACAATGTCGGATAAACTAAATTGAAGAGTTTGTGTGTGCAGATGTTGACACTATCGACTGAGAGATTCCAGAAAATTCAAAAGGAAGCACCTGCAGATTGCCAAAAGTACCTCGTCCAAGTCACGAAGTACCAAACAGCCAAGAACTGCAAGGTAGACCTATTCTTTCTGTTCTCCAGGGATGCTAAAAACATGCACGAGTTGGATCACTCATGGAAGGAGGAGTAAAGGATGATATGATACATGTTTTTGAACCATTTGAAATATGTGTCTAGCTCATATTCGTGTACGATCTATGCACGCATATGCCCCACTTTAGCCGAAGCAAACTCTTATTGTGATCTAGAATCCACCTGGGCTTAACCAAAGTGCACGGTGCCTACGAATCCAATTTGCGACATAGATGATGATCTTCTTTGAATCGCAGACATGGATCGTGGGGAAGTGGATCATGCCACGAGAACAGAGTTGGGCACCGGCAGGAACACACTTCCATCAGTTTGTGGTGCCTCCCATCCTCCATTTCAGAAAAGACTGTACCTATGGTGATCTCGCCGCCATGAGGCTACCTGATGATGTGCAAGGCCTCGCCGTTTGCGAAGTATATATCATGATCTTTCATTCCTCAATTAGCATGGTATTGTCGACTAACTTCATCATACCAAACTAACGTTCTGAAATGTTGGTGTTCTTGGTGCAGTACACCATGGAAAGAGGAGTGATTCACGCGTGCCATGCTGGCGGGGTGGTACACTGCCTGGAAGGTTGGCAACACCATGAAGTAGGAGCCATCGACGTGGATAGGATCGATGTGGTTTGGCAAGCCGCTTTAAAGCATGGGTTGAAACCGGTTTCATGGACCGAGAGTTGATCGTTACTATCAATGTGTGTGTTCAATTGAAACATCTAAGCGTATTTTTTGCATAATTGTTACACGCAAACATGGTGTGGCTAGATTAACTTGTGGCAGGATTGAAGGAAATGGTCAATCACAGCACACATTGTTTTGCTTTGTTTGGATGTACCTGTTCAAAGAAAACATGAACCCATTCAAACCATGCATAGCTTGATCGTTGATCGAAGGCAATACCTATTCATTTCCAAACTCAATCCTCGGCTCGCTTGTTGGATACGAAAGAATACACGTCATTCCCCGCTCGGAACTGCTAAAACATCGTGCTATGCAACTTTGTAATCTCTCTTTAGATTTTCGAGCATCTGTATAGTGCGTGATTGGATATAGCAATCGTATCGTCCCTCCATCTTATGAGGATGCGCCATCAGCATTACATCGATTCATCGCTTTGATCAGCTTGAATCACCTGCAGCCTTTCATAATCGAAGGTTAAAGGCTCAGCTGTACATAGAAGATCTTTCGCCGCAGCTGCCACTGCCATACCACCACCAACGCCGCCACCTCCTTCAAGATAAGTCCGTATAACATGAAATAATCCTCTACACTAAACAAAATTTCCAATGGTTGAATGAGACAATTAATCCCAATGAAAGGAACGATAATCACATTAATAATGATACGGGTCTATCTTAATCCTGTAACAGACGAAACCTTGGAAGGAATAAACCATTCATGACACGATGGGAAAGCCAACGATAAATATTGTCCACTGTACTGCTCATGAGTCATGCCATTGTCACAGCTTGAACAAATACTTTAGGATACACAAATTCATCTGTCAATATGAAAATTTAGATTTGATAATTAATTAAAATCTTTTTCTCAAAAACAATTAATAATTTTTTTTTAAAAAAATATAGATATCCAGTTATTATGCAACCTATTTTTTTAAAAACAATAAATATCCGTATCAAACACATAAAGTTAACCACGTATCTCAAGATGAACCAAATGTTTACAGCATCTCAAACTTTAAGCGAATATTTATATTAGCATTAAGCATCTATCACACCAAGCTTCCACCGAAAGATCGCAAAATCTGCAGCCACGCCGCCGGCGAATCCGATTCCGATCACCGTCGCCATCACCGGCACCGACAACTTCCTCGATTTCTCCGTCAATCATCCAAATCCTCCCAGGTAAACTCGAATCCCCAAATTCCCGCTCCCAATTCCCATCTAACCATCGAATTTTGTGTTCAGGTTTCGTCGATGGTGAGGTACGAGGTGGGAGGGAAAGTGGTGGACAAGGTGGATCTGTTGACGAAACGGCAATGGTCATCGAGACTCGACGTGGTGCCTTTTGTGATAGCCTATGTTGCTGTTGTGGTCGGTGCTGTGGTGTTTGGGACTGAGTTTGCTCTGTCGATGGTATTGTTGGGCGTGGTCGCGGGATTTCATGTGTTGGTGTTGTTGTTTACGGCTTGGTCTGTTGATTTCAAGTGCTTTGCTCAGTATAGCAAGGTATGATGGGTGTTTGGTGAGGGAAGAACCTGTTTTTGTTGTTTGTTTATTGTTCTTTATGGTTTTTTGGGGTTTAGATGGGTATTGGTGTAAGTTTGGTTTGTGTGTGATGAATTAGAAGGGCGTGATGGGTTGGCATTGGGCAATGGTGGGTTGGTTTTGTGGATAGTATATGATCCTCGAAAGATGATTCCCGTTTCTAGTTAAGTAAAGCGTGGAGCTTTGAAAATTCTTATGATCTCTTGTGGATTTGGTCTGTATCACTATCACTGATTAGGTGGGACGATCAGCTGATTGATTGCTGATTCGGTGATCCAAGGTCGTTTATGGTCCTCGAATAATTCCGTTTCTGACTCAGAAAACCTTGGTAGAAGTGCCCTTGGAAGCTACTTGTAGTTTGGCGTTATAGAATGTTTATCGTCAAGGGAAAGTTTATATTTTGTTCAATCGTTACCTGGCCAATCTGTTGTTATATGCAGAGTAGCTATTGTTGGCTGCAATTTACTGACTTATCATTTTTAGTGGAGTTGCTTTTGTGATGTGTGCATTGCTGACTTGCAGGTTAATGACATTCACCAAGCTGACTCGTGTAAAATTACTCCTGCTAAATTCTCTGGTCCGAAAGAAATTGTTGCTCTTCACTTCCGTAAAGCAGTAAGTGCAGCTTTGGCCTTTGTTTTCCTGGTAGTCATAGCTCAGGAGAATTCTTCATTTTGTCTTATTTCTTAATTTTAGTTCTTAGGCTATTGTTCAAGTTCGAAATCCAAATTGGTAATTGAGGTAGGTTCATTTTGGGAAATCCTCCGAAAATCAATCAAGAAGTACGTCATAAGAAATGCCTAACTGTCTTATATATTGTCAGGAAAATATATCACTGATTGTCTGTTCCCCCTAGTTTCACATTTTGCCTGAGATGGATTTTATGAACTCTGAGATGCTAAGGTCTAGGATGCCAGGGTATCAATACACAGGAACACAACTTTAAATCTCCATAAACTCCAGGTTGAAATGAGGAGCATTGTTAAATTTTAGCTGGGGGGAAAAAATTTCTTCGCAGTTTTTCCTGTCTTTAAAAATCAGAATTGTTTAACCCAGAGCGACTGACAGAAGCTTTTGTCTGTGCATATATCCTGTGTTACTCTTGAAAATATATGCTAGGCAATAATTTTGTAGTTTTTACCCTGTAACGGTTTCTTTTTTCGTGTATTTTCTTACCTTTGATGGTTAGATAAAATTGGCAATTTAGTTATCGCCAACTGATAGCTTGCGCAATGCTCTTCTTCTGTCCTTTAAGTTCACATTTGTATCTTTCTATCTCTCTTCACTCTTCTTGATGATGATTGCCCACTTTATCCGCATTTGTGTTTCTGGTATGCTGGAGGGGAATATCAAAACATGGTTTGACCAAAAAAGAAATGACAAAACATGGTCCACGTAAAACCTAGTGACCACCAGAATTTCCAATCCCACATCTTCAGGCATTTGTGCTATTAGGTGTTGTTGGATCCAGTCTTGTAATGAGAGTCTGAAGGGGTCCTTAGTATGTTCTCTAATGTCTTCTTTAATCGTTATGTGCGCCTTGACCTTTTGAGTTTACTATATAACATTATGTGTGCTTAGCATGCAGGTTCTGCATCCCAGGGAGACGTTGAAGAAATTTACTTTGATTTCAGAAAGCAAAAATTTGTGTACTCAAAGGAGGAGGATACTTTTTGCAAGCTTTCTTTTCCCACAAAGGAAACATTTGGATACTATCTCAAAAATAATGGGCATGGCACTGATGCCAAAGTGAACGCAGCGACGGAGAAATGGGGAAGAAATGTGTATGCTTTCTTTTTTTATGTTACTCGGAAGTCATTTCTTAATGACCAGAAAAGTTAATATAGTTACAAATGATCTCTTCGTAGATGCTTGGAATTGTATATTCGATGAACTTTTTCAGCTTATAGATTGGTTTTATGGGACCTCTGGCCTTTTGATTAACGGCAAGGGAAGAGGGGGTGTGTTAAGTTCTCATATTGATTTGTTGAAATCAGATGCTTTCTGTATCGCTTTGATACTTTTTCCTGTTGTGTAGCTTTGAATACCCTCAACCAACCTTCCAGAAGTTGATGAAGGAGAACTGTATGGAGCCCTTTTTTGTGTTTCAGGTATGATACTCTACGTAACTTGTTTTCTTGTAAGGTCGCTAGTGATCTTTTCTTTATTTTTTATTGCTTCTTGAAAATTCATCCTTTTGTTGGCTTTGTCTGTCAGGTCTTTTGTGTGGGTCTCTGGTGTTTGGACGATTATTGGTACTACAGCCTATTCACCTTGTTCATGCTCTTCCTGTTTGAGTCCACTATGGTGAAAGCTCGTTTGAAAACTCTAACTGAGCTCAGACGTGTCCGCGTGGACAACCAAACGATTATGGTGCATCGTGGTGGGAAGTAGGTGACTTCTCTTCTGTCCTACAGTTTTACTGGCTATCAGAACTATGGGTGCTCAATATGATACGTTTGTAGGTGGATAAAGCTAGCGGGGACTGAACTCCTACCTGCAGATGTTGTCTCTATTGGTCGTTCATCCGGGCCAAATGGCGAAGACAAATCTGTGCCGGCTGACATGCTGTTAGTTGCTGGAAGTGCCATAGTAAATGAAGCCATTCTTACTGGCGAGTCTACTCCCCAGTGGAAGGTGGCTTGCTTTCTTTTCTGTTTTTATCATCCATGGATTCAGAATCTTGAATTAGAAGCGTTGAATCAACTTTATGAGATAGAGTAACATTGGAAGGGAAAGAGAACAGATGGCCCAAGTCCTATCAATTTTTCATTTCAGGAAATTTCTTTACAAATGAATTAATGTATTTTTCGTAAAATTTGGATGGATTGGTGTGGAATCAATTTTGAGAGGAAGAACCTGGCTAAAAGGAATCAATGTGTTGTGCATAGAAAGCTTGATTGACAATGTCAGTCAGTTCCAATTTTCTAAACAATATGGATTTGTAGGTTCCAGCCTCAAGTCGAGGATTGGAGGAAAGATTATCAATCAAACGAGATAAAGCCCATGTTCTGTTCGGCGGGACAAAGATATTGCAGCATACCCCAGATAAGGTACTTTGTTCTCTTGGGTGATCCTGTGATGGACATTGCATTCTTTCGCTCCCTTTTTGGGGTTAACAATGAATGTATTTTATGGTTGACTTTATTTTGTCCTTTTTTTCTTTTTCTTTTTTGAACCAGTCTTTCCATTTGAAAACTCCTGATGGTGGCTGCTTAGCTGTTGTATTGCGAACTGGATTTGAAACCAGTCAAGGGAAGCTTATGCGCACTATTTTATTTTCTACAGAAAGGGTAAATAGTATTTAGCCATTCTGTAACTTCTGATCTCTTGGCTATTTTATGTCGTAAGTTCCTGTGCTTAATCTGGCATCCTAAATCAGGTGACGGCCAACAGCAGGGAAAGCGGCTTATTTATTTTATTTCTTGTCGTCTTTGCAATTATAGCTGCTGGTTATGTATTAAAGAAGGTATGTGCATGCTTGTTGTTCACACAATATCGTGATGTTTTTCATTTTCTTCTGAGTAAATTTAGTGTTCCATTTATGACATTGTTTTATTGATTCCATTAATGTTTACTCATTGTGGGCGACGCTTTCTTTACTATTGTTGTAGGGATTAGAAGATCCAACAAGGAGCAGATACAAACTTTTGCTCAGTTGTTCATTGATTATTACTTCTGTCATCCCACCTGAGCTACCAATGGAACTGTCGATAGCTGTGAATACGTCTCTCATTGCATTGTCAAGACTTGGAATCTTTTGTACAGAGCCGTTTCGTATTCCATTTGCTGGAAAGGTTAGAAATTGTTTAAATGCTTCTCTTGATCTGGAATGGCGATGGGCTGGGTCACCATAGTCAGTTATTTGGAGTCAGTGCCAATTAGTTTTGGTACATGTGCTCATTTCAGAAGTGGGACTTGTTAGGAGGAGATTTACAACTCCTATCATATTTCCCGCAAGGCGTTGCTAAATTGGTATAATACAGGGACATGGGATTTCAAGTATTTGTAGAATTTTGATATGGGGTCAGCGTAACAATTTTGTTTATCTGGTGTATGTGAACCTTCATTGGGTTTGCTGATATTATGATTTATGTGCATATGTGGAATCTATTGGCCATATGCTTCAATTAACAAGGAATTCTGAATTATTTGAACCAGAAAAATACAAGAAATTCCTAATTTGATTTTGTGTGTATTATTGGGTTCAAACTCATTTACTCCTCCCTCATCTATGTTTGGTTACTACAGAAGGATAGTCGTGTGTCACGAGATCGTTAAATAACTTATAAGCAAAATTCTATAAAATCTAAGAGAATCTGGGTTCTCGGTTTTGTTAATCAGCTTACTCATTCTGATTCTGAACCCAGGTTGATATTTGCTGTTTTGACAAAACGGGGACTCTTACATCAGATGACATGGTAATCTGAGTTTTTTCTATTCATGTGTTTGTTAAATTTAGATATCGCTGATCCTCTAACATGGCTTTTCTCTTACCACCACAGCGATTCTGTGGAGTGGTTGGAGCTAGTGAGAGTACTGAGTTAGAAACAGATACGAAAAGTATCAGAGGTCGTACTTTGGAAATACTTGCCTCTTGTCATGCCCTTGTATTTGTGGATAACAAGCTGGTATGCTTCATCAAACTTGTTTAGTTGCTTTTATTATTATTTTATTTATTCTTTTGGTGTTGTCAAATATCGAAGTACTTTATTCACATGATATCAATCTGGCAATTGTTTATTCATTATTCTTAAATTGTAGAATTCTTTTACACTGACTGATCTATATACGACTTTTTCTTCTTATTTTTTCTTTTTTCTGTTTGTAGGTCGGTGATCCTTTAGAGAAGGCTGCACTTGAGGGAATTGAATGGACTTACAAAGCTGATGAGAAAGCGATGCCAAAGAAGTAAGAAGCAGTCATCCATTTTTTGGTCTTGTTAGAACAAATTTTTATTTTTATTTTTTGTCATAACTAATCTTTGGTACTACATTTGAAAATTTAGTCTTCGTTTAGATGCCTATAAAAGTTTCCTTCACCTTGACCTTGCATCATTAGCATGTACTGTGTGAGCAGCTAGTGAGAATCTCTGAACACTTTCCAAGTATAATCTTGTGTACTTTTGTGGTCTTCCTATTTTTTTGATGGCAGGGGCTCTGGACAGACAGTGCAGATCATTCACAGATATCACTTTGCATCTCATTTAAAACGAATGGCGGTGGTCGTTCGTGTTCAGGAGCAATTCTTAGCTTTTGTTAAGGTATGAAACTTCTGTCATTTGTGGTCCGATTCTTTTCAGTAACTGGCTTATCACGTGTATTATTATATCAAGTATTTAATCTCGTCTGTTACCAACAGTGCTGCTCGTAATCAATGATGAATTGTATGTATCATATGCTTGAGTTTGATTAACAAATCTATGTGGCTTTGGCCTCAAGTGTAGCTTGCATGAGTCGAGGATGTAGCGTGTAAATAAGTTCTCGCCTGATTTATTTGGTAGTTTCATTGGGCTTGTACTGTTTTTCTATGAGCAAATACTGGAGTAGGTAATTAAATCTGTACTTCAGGAGCAAATTCTTTTTCTTGTTCCCTGTTACAGTTAATGATTTGTTATAGTTGATGTTTATGTACAGGGTGCTCCAGAAACCATTCAAGAAAGACTCGTTAATTTGCCTCCATCCTATGTTGAGACATACAAGAAATACACGCGGCAGGGCTCCAGAGTCTTAGCTCTTGCTTTCAAAACCCTCCCGGACATGACAGTATGTTTTTCTTCCAGCATCATAACTTATCTAGTTCTTTTTTAAATTATTACTTTTTTTAATTATACTCTAAATTGCTTGTACTTCATTGAGTTAATGTTGCATGATACATGCATGATACATTTTGTTTTATTGATGGCAATGAGTGATACTAAAGGAATTAGAACTTTTGATTATTGGATTCTACTTTGTTTAAGAAATATTTGCATCACCTTGATCATTCATGATAGATACTTTTTTCACTTCTGTCTGAGTCTCTCATTTGTTTGTTGATAGATCAAATGGGACTTCGTGTCCCATCTCCTAGATATTCTGATCTTAAAGTGTGTAAATTTTTAGGTCTGGAAACTGGTTTCTAATTTTCGGTTTTTTCGGTTGCTTGATAGGTTGCCGAGGCCAGAAGCTTGGAAAGAGACTTTGTAGAGTCTGACCTAACTTTTGCTGGTTTCGCGGTAATCACACTTTACCTTCATTTAGGTAAATGTAATCTTGTTTCCTTTCACTTACTCTGACTGGAGTCTGTCTGATGTTTTAAGGTTTTCAATTGTCCTATAAGGGCAGATTCCGCTTCTATATTGTCTGAACTGAAGGCATCTTCTCATGATTTGGTGAGTGCTGATTCTTGGATATTGGCGCTTTACCTTCATTTACATTCATACTGCTTTGTCATTGGGAAGCGGTTGGAGCAGATTTGCCTATGATGTGTAAAATAGTGACACGGTGCGTCAAATGGTTTATAGCTTATCTGAAACTTGAAAATGGGAATCATCACGTTCTTATCCAAGAAAGCTGATGGTTTCGTGTAGTTCAGGTCCTCGGACCGAGCGCTTTTCACTCAAGGGGAGTATAGCTGGGTTATTACCGCAACAATATGCCTATCATGCTTGCACGTGGATAAATGAAACTAAGCTTTGTTGGGGAAAAGGAGTTGTCGTGTGGCCTTAAGAATTTTTCAATGCTATTAGAATACGTGGAAGCAATTGATGTTCGCTTTCAATACAACTCCAAGTGCAATTTTCAATCCTGCACTTCACATGCTTACTTAAATGCCACTGGGTTGATGCATGAAAATGATCTCCATTGGATTTAACAGTATCAAATAATGTCATCTGGATTCCCTTCCAATCGTAGGTGATGATAACTGGCGATCAAGCTTTGACGGCTTGCCATGTTGCTGGCCAAGTGAATATCATATCTAAGCCAGCGTTAATACTAACACGAGGAAAAGGTGGCAAAGGATACAATTGGATTTCACCTGATGAAACAGAGACAATAGCATTCAAGTAATTTCTTCATCTCCCGTGTTCTTCTCCTTTAGTCTCCCGATGAACATATTTTTCCTGGATGTGTCCCTGGACCTCACAATTCCCTCTTTAAATGATCTCTTGTCATGCAGTTCTAAGGAGGTGGAAGCTTTATCCGAGTCTTATGATTTATGTATTGGTGGAGACTGCTTCGAGATGTTACAGCAGACTTCTGCAGTTCTGCTAGTCATTCCTTATATAAAGGTTTGGTCTTTGGCTTATTGTTGCAGAATTAATGATATGTTGCAATGTTTTTTCTGTTAATGAGATTTTGTGCGATGGTATCAGGTTTTTGCTAGGGTTGCTCCTGAACAGAAAGAACTAGTCATGACCACTCTAAAAACTGTGGGGAGAACCACGCTGATGTGTGGGGATGGTACAAACGATGTCGGAGCTTTGAAGCAGGTAATTTTTCTTTTGTCACCTGGTCACTGTTTTCCATTCGGTCTTGATTGTCTGCTGCCGACAATCCATTTTTATTTTTCGCCGCTGAAACTAGGTATACCGGAAATATGTTTTGTAAAGTTTGAACAGAATTCATGAGAAGCTTATATTGTCTAGTTTCTTATTTTTCGATGATTATAGGCACATGTTGGAGTGGCTTTGCTGAATGCTGTGACTCCTACCCAAAGTGGTGCCCCGTCGACAGATGGCTCCAAAACTGAAGATCCAAAGTCCAAGACTAAAAAATCCAAACATGCTGCAGAGGGAGGCAAAGCTCTCAGCATGAACGGTGAAGGCCCTTCAAGAAGTAAACCTGTGAGGTCTGATCCCTCGTCGCAACCCTCCAGCAGCCGGAATCTGACACCTCTGGAGTTGCAACAACAGAAGCTCAAGAAGCTCATGGATGAAATGAATGAAGAGGGCAATGACCGAACTGCTCCTGTTGTAAAGCTGGGGGATGCCTCCATGGCATCACCTTTTACTGCAAAGCATGCGTCTGTTGCCCCAGTAACTGACATCATTCGCCAGGGACGTAGTACACTTGTCACCACACTCCAGATGTTTAAGATTCTCGGGCTGAACTGTCTTGCAACAGCCTATGTGCTCAGTGTCATGTATTTGGATGGGGTCAAGCTCGGGGATGTCCAGGCTACGATCAGCGGGGTTTTCACGGCAGCATTTTTCCTCTTCATCTCACATGCACGCCCACTTCCAACGCTCTCAGCGGCCCGACCACACCCCAACATCTTCTGCGCCTATGTCTTCCTCTCCCTACTTGGCCAGTTTTCTCTCCACCTCCTCTTCTTGATCTCTGCCGTGAAAGAAGCTGAGAAGTACATGCCTGATGAATGTGTTGAGCCTGATTCCGAGTTCCACCCCAACCTGGTCAACACCGTTTCTTACATGGTTGGTTTGATGCTACAAGTAGCCACATTCGCTGTGAACTACATGGGCCACCCGTTCAACCAAAGCATCTCTGAAAACAGACCCTTCCGCTATGCCCTTGTCGCCGCCGTGGTATTCTTCACCGTAATTACCTCCGACATGTTCAGGGACCTGAACGACTGGTTGAAGTTGGTGCCTATGCCACCCGGCTTGAGGAACAAGTTGTTGACCGGGGCGTTTCTCATGTTGATGGGATGTTATGCATGGGAGAAGCTCTTGAGGTGGGCTTTCCCAGGGAAGATGCCAGATTGGAAGAAGCGACAACGGTTAGCTGCAGCCAACCTCGAGATGAAGAAAACCCATTAGGTGAAGAGTTCTCTACAATGCAGACTATCTGCTTCGATCCGTCTAGGAGCGCCCGTCAATAAAGGCGAACCAAAGGCAATATAGGCAATGCTTCATTGTTGATGCTTTTGATCATGTAACATGTCTGAGCCATACACAAGGTTAGTTGATAGAGCTGATTTTGCTAGATTAATGTTCTCTATTCTTTATCTTTACCAACAATGATGTCGTGGCTTTATCTTTACCATTACTTGTATCAACATTTTGATAGAATACTACTCGAATACCGGTAGATTAGTCGCTATAATCCCTATTTGTATTGCGTCGACTGAGTTACATTGGCTGCGTTCTTTACCTTGATACATTGATGTTTAGTTCTTCTGTTCGAGAAATTGGATTCTGTAGAACTCCTCCGACGTTAACTATCAGTTCGGCTCGACTAACACCCATACGGAGTAGAGTGTCTCTTTTCTACGTGCAACTTTCCCCTTTTGACTTTCGATAATATTCCCTGCACATCGACGCCCACTTCGCCATGTTTTCTGCAAGCACATTTCCCGCCCATTGGCAGTCACTTTTATCCTCTGACCATTCGACATGGGTTCGGATCACCGATAGATATGGAGAGCTTTCTTCCAATCTGTTTACGCTTGTGGAGTGTCTTTGTTTATTGTATTAGTAGAATTTGAACTCGAGATCTTGTGCAAGAAAGTTTTGAACTTTTTATTCATAAAAACGATGTTATAACATCTGTTAATATCAACATCGATTGATCCAAATGATTGAGAATTTGATTTCTCTTAAATAAGACATGAACTCAAGTTTTCTGAATGGAAAAACAGTCGTTAGCAAAATTTTATCCTCTTTATCAATTTTTCATAATAAATAAATAAATAAATCTACAAGCATGTTTCCTTTTTCCTGAATATGTAAGGAGGTGTCATAAAATTCCACCAAGGAAGTGTGGCACATTATTCATGAGCAGCAGATCTGTAGTCTGTCGTCCTAATTAGGTGCAAACGTTTGCTGTTCTTTAAACAAAGGGAGAAACGAAAAAAAGTCAACTTCGTTTTCTTTCTCCTTCCATTTCGAAATAAATTTTACAAACTATTCTATTACAACTAAACACAAAATACGGACATCAATCTTAGAATATAAATTCCATTAACACATTTTATTTCATATTATGACTTGATGGATTTGTATTAATTATAAATAAATTTATTTATAATTAAATCATTGGATTCAGAAATCAACGATTAAACTTAAAAATTTATTTTTGTATTAATTGAAAAAAAAATAACTTATTTTAATTTTAATTATTGATCTTCAAAATTAATTGTCTAACCTCAAATCTATTTTTTTCTTCATATTATGCAAACAATAGACTACATTTTTTAGCTATTTCAATATGATCACAACAACATCATTCTCAATTCTCAATGTTCTTTTTAATAATTTGTTTCTTGCGAATTTCCAACAAGAAATTCGTGTGTTTATACTTTGTTTTCTTTTTTGGTGTCTCACGATTCTCGTGGGATTAAATATGATGGGCCACCTCTAACGCATGTGCAACCATGTGGTGTGTCTTTTTCCCTCTTTTTTGCCCCCACTCTCTCACTTTTTACCGAAATATTTCTTTTTTGCATCAAATAAATTCCCATCTATCTCTCTCTCCATCGCTTCACTTCCCCTCTCAATATTTCTGATCTCTTGGTTTGATCACTTAGCTCTTCAGTCTCACTCACTTCACATCTTCATACACAATAAGGTATGTACATTCCCTTCCTACGCATTCATCTTCATGAAGTTTCAAGTTTCAGCGATGAAAGGTCGTTTCGTCTTACAGCTAAGTTGTCCGAATAAATTAATGATACATCTTTTTTATATTTTGGGAGTTATGATAACAGAAAACATCGTTTTGAAATAATAACAAAGAAAACCCAAACGATGTTTTCTAGTTTTTTTTTTCTAAAAGAAAATTTTGAAGAATTTTACTTTGATCAACTCAATAGTCCACAAATTCGAAGGATATTTTAAACCAGATTTCGCGATCCCAAAAATGTGTCAATCAAGTGGATGAATCCATCCTAGAGTATTTCATACATTCCCATTGTTTTGGCATATGCAGCGAGAAATGAGGCGGCCGAGTTCATTGAAGGAAGAGTTCTTGAAGAAATGGGCAAGGAGTCTTCAAATGTGGAACCTCTCTAGCAGGAAGATGACCTTGATGGACAGAAAGAAAGCGATCAAGCTCTCGGCGAACCTAGCCATGGCCTCGACGAGGAGCTGCACGACATTATGGAGTCGAGCGCTCATCATGGCAAATGCATCCAAAGACAACACATTCGAACGAATAATGCCAATAAAGATCACAACGCCATCATCAGCAAAGGCGCTCATGATAAGAAGAAACAAGAGGATCATAACAGCGAGGAGTCGTCGAAGAAGCAAGAGCATTCGACGATATGGAAGATGCCGGGCAAGAGTGACGGCTGAGAGATTGGTTGAGAAGAGAACAGAAGTTTTGAAGGGATTGTTGCCAGGAGGAGAGCTCATGGATGACTCGGATTTGTTCAAGGAAGCACTTGACTACATACTGTCTTTGAAGGCTCAAGTTCATGTAATGGAAACTCTTGTAAATTTTCACTCAGTTTTGAAGCCAAAACTAGAAGGGTAGAAATCAAGATATGTCCGATGATATAGTCGCAAAAAAGGATTGGGGTTGGGGTTATATTAACATCGATAAAGTAATAATTTCATAAACAATTACTGCGTTCTTGAGACATACATAATATGTCTACTATCATCTGTTCGGATTTTCAAGAGAACTGATTGAACACGATATGATATCAAAACAGAGTTCGAATCGAGTAACTTCTAATTATTATTGTGTGTGGTGTTTGTGTGCCATTTGGTTTAATAGAACTAATTTCACGATATAATGTCATGAATATCACCTGGAATGACATCCGTGTGATGATGTCATCTGTGTGAGAATCTAGCTAGATTCATTCGAAATTTCTTCATTTCATGACCCACTAAACAATTAAGCTATTCAGTTAATACAAGCAGAGTGTCTGGAGGCGACTGTATACTTGCTTAGATATAAAGCTCATATCCTTACAAGAAGAGCAAACAATATTAATAATAGCTATGATATGTTCTCATACAGTGACTTGCAGGTTATGCGGATTAGGAAGACCAAACCAAAGAAGAATCCTTAGCGGCCGACCAAGAAACTTGGCATCGGCAAATGATACATCACTTTCGTGCACGAAGCCGCTCTTTAGGTATAACCTCTTCGCTGGTTCGTTATCTACAGCTACGTGGACATACAGATGAATTATCCCTGAAAATAAAAGATCAGAGAGTTAAGTTCAGCTTGAATTTATCAGTTATCAGAAGTTGAGAACATAATCCAATAACAGACATCAATTCAAAGAATTTAAATACAACACATAAACCATGAAAGGGAACAGTAGAGTCACAATTTCTAGCTCTCAGTGCAAACTGGTTGTTTCAATAGATGCAAATTAATCCAACAATGTGACGAAGATGACGCTCACAGAAAAGTAAGGTTTTTAGTGATTGAGGCAGATAGCAGCACTGAGATGAAGCTAAGTACAGCAAGGTTTTTAGTAAGTGATTGCGGCGTAGTTTCGGAGATTTACCCCACTTTTCAGCAACAGCCTTCGACTTTGAAATGAGGGCATGACCGAGACCGTTTCTTTGCAATTCCTCGGCAACACAAATGCTACTCAGATATGCCCGCAGAAAATCAGAACCAATCCCCTGAATAAGAAACATTATCATGATGGCAATATCAGAGCCAATCTATCCACTTAAGCTAGAGCCAATATCAATTCACTTTCCGCAAATATATCGGGCATCAACTTCTGAAACATTTACAAATAGAGGTTGAGACTTGAGAGTACCTGAGGCTTTTGGCCTATTATTTCATTAGGAAGCCGCAAACACTGATTAAGATCAAGGGTTCCGACCACAAAACGTTCTTCTCCTTCATCAAGGTACTAGAAGCGATCACACTGTCAAAACAAGGGATCAGTCACATGAAGCAAGACTCGGAATGAAAAAAGCAACTTTCAAGATCTAATAAACTGAGACCCCAGTACAATGACAAAAGACGCAAGGGTAACAAAGATAGGAACATAAGTAGAAACTTTGGCATGTTCACGACTATACTTGCTTCAAGCGAGTTATACCGCTTTTGCATCATTCGTTTATGATTATGTTTCCAGCAATAGCAGTTATCATGGTGATAATCCGTGCCATAATTATTCCGACAAAGAGCGACCACACTTGCATGAACTTTCATCAGAGATAATGTACCAAACACAAGTATATCACAAAGCAGACTGATACATCCGAATCCGAACATGGAACAAAACTGGCAAGATAATAATAGTTACAAAAAAAAAAAAAAAAGATAATACCTTGCACTTGGAGCACAGATCATGATCCGCAAACGATGTCAACTCAGCGATAGGAAGAGAGGCATTTATGCAAGAAACCTTTTTGAACCCCTTTGTTTCTCCGGCCACACGCTCTTTGAGAGCTTTAAACTCGATCTCTGCCAAGTACTTCTTATGATCCTAAGATAACGTGACAAAACAAACATAACATCAGCGAAGGTCATCAATCGTAGACTCTTACTGTAATCACCAATCACTCATCTCCCATAACCAAAAGCATCAACCAAGGTAGTCAAGATCTCTCTCCCATGATCTGATTGTATAATCCAACTTTATCCTAATCCACGATTCTGGTCCGCAAATGTTATTCCGAAGATAATGCTTCCTCTATCCCAACATTTGCTGCCTTTGATACATTTCAAGAAGCTCAGTCATTTCACTAGAAGGGGAAAGGAAGATACCTCACAAATCGCGTAACGTAAACCTATCAGACACCAAGTTGACACGTTCCCCGATTGTCCCATGACATGCGTCACGAGTCAAAAGTTCATCACCACGACCACATTCCTTCCAAAAAATTTCAAGCCAGGGAAAAAAAAAAAATGAGATACATAAATGACTGATATTAAATATTTAAAATGAATAATTAAGTTTAAAATATATTTCATTCCTTTCAAATTAAGCGTAATATTTTGAATATCACACTTATCATTTATCATCACGAAATTTGATTGACTCGGAAACGATCAAATTTTTTTTTCAAAAATTATTATCAACACTAATGATAATAACAAAAGAATTTTTATTGTTAATATAAAAAATAAAATTTTTTAAAATACATATTGAATATGATAATAATTAAAAATATTACATATAACATGAAATGTAAATAATATTATTTTAAACCCATTACACACATCATGAACAAACAACGTAGAATCTCTATGACTCTGACTATCCACACCCCGATACACAAATTAATCGGAAAGCGAAGTTCAATTTTGAAGACTCACTTGGATACCAAAGGAGTCCTCTCTGAAATTATTAAACTCCCTCACCCTCACCCTCACCCTCAGCCACACTGCAGCAATTATCTCCTCATCCGACTCCGCCTCTTTCACCACCAGCTTCGATCTATCAACACGCACCACCTTCTCCTCTCCGCAGACCTCAGAAACACGTGGTCGGGATTTGACGGGGAGGGAGATGGAGAGGGGCCGGCGGCGCGTGAGGGTAGGGTTTTTGGTGAGGGGAGTGAGAGTGGTGGCGCGTGTGGGGAAGGGATGGGGATGAGAGTGGGATTGATTGGAGGATCATTGTGGGAGGAGGGTGGGGGTGGCGCGTGAGGGGGGTGGATTCCGGCGACAGGGGTGGCGGGGAGGGGTTTGACTTATTGGGATGAGACGGGGGAGTTGGTGTGGTGTGGTGTGGTGTGTGGTTGGGTTTTGTGGCTATGGTTTGGTTCGGTTCCCTCACTTCACTTGTTGGGATTAATTTTAACCCCGCAACATGTAATTCATGATTTGAGTGATTGCGTGACCCTGTGTGAGTGCTCATTGAGTTCGAAAGTGTTAAACGTATGGGGTCGATGTGACCCTATGTACAGATTTCATGTCAAATTAGATAATAATTTGACACACAAATCTAACATAGTCTTGATGATTATGATTTCTCATAACCGATGATGTGAATTATGGTGACTTAGTCATACGTAACAATTCGCAACCCAAGACAACAACATCGCAAAGTGACCAACCAATAGTCTCAACCAATGTGATTCAGCAAGGTTTGTTCAATTGTTGTTTTGGAATACTCACACCGTAATCATTGTTTAAGGGTGGTGGTGATCAACAAATCGCAACTATGAAAGAAATGACGGGCAAAAACGTTTTCCCTTTTCAAAAGGATCGCACAACCGGGCAACCACCAACAACCACCATTTAAAGCTCACAGATTTACACATTTCTTTATTTTGTCCACTCCAAAAACTCCCAAATCGATAAGAAAACCTCTAAAACATTTTACTTTCCTGTTTTGAAACAAGGGTTTACATCAATTTTGTATAGCCCAATGATTGGAATGACAATAGGGACGATATTCTGATGAGCAATTGGGTATTGATTTTTGGCTGAAAAGATCGTACCTTTATTGGGTTGGTTAATATGAGGGTTAGGGTTTTGAGGATTGTCTATTTTGGGGATTAGATATCCGGCGTGATTTTGGACCGTTGCAAAAGGGGAAACTCAAATTCAGGAGAAGCAAAAATGTGGGTTTTGCTTGGTTTTTGGATTCAGTGATGGAGAGGGAAATGAGGTTGTTTTTGTTGTCCTCATTTGATCGTTGTTCTATTCTTGGATGTTTTAGGATTGAGGGAAATGAGGTTTTGTTTTCTCTCTTGGGAGGGTTCCTGGTTTCGTGATCCTCCGAGAGCATGAGGTTCTTGAGCATTGTGGGGAACTCGTTGGGTTGTTCCTCGTCGGGGGAGCGATTGGTGTCCGCGGCTAGGGATGGAGATCTTCAAGAAGCTAAGGTGTTGTTGGTATCATCCTCGTCTTGTGAGATATATGACTTTTGGGGTCAGGAATTCTCCTCTTCATTACTCCGCGGCACAAGGTCACCATGATGTAGTTTGCATCCGCATTGCCCTCATTTGGTTTTTTTACTGGTGGAATGCCGTTTAGCCCTTATATGTTTCCATTTCTGGTTATGTGAAGTTGTATGACTTTTTTTGTTGTGACTGTTGTTTTTATGTACAGATTGTATCACTTTTGATCGAGTCAGGGGTTGATATTAATCTCAGGAACTATGGGGACAGGTAACCTTTGATCTTTGCTGTCTATTCATCATTTTGTTTATTGGAACCATGGCTGAAGATTCGAGATTTTTGAAATGCACTAATCTCTGATGCTGTAAAACAGACTGCTTTGGTGCAAGCGTGTCAACTTGATCATTGGGAGGTGGTTCAGATGCTGATTCTTTACCGAGCAAATGTGAGTTTGTTCGTCCAGCATCTGCCTTCATCCATGGTATCTGATTAATGAGCAAATCAATAGATGAGATCATCTTTCTAAGCTCTTGTTAAACCGAATTTCCAGATTCATAGAGCGGATTATCTCAATGGAGGGACTGCTCTGCACTTGGTCGCTTTGAATGGGCATTGTCGGTGTGTTAGGTTGCTTCTTGCCGATTACATTCCTAGTATTCCCCAAGTTTGGGATCTGCTACATAAAAAATCAAAAAGTGAAGAATCCGCTTCACAATTTAATGACAGGTATTTTGAGGTTTTGTGTTTTTTATGTTCATACCTTCCTTGGATCAAAACCACTTTATTTCATCTCACCATACTCTGAAATTCATGGAGTAGCGCTCTTCGCTAAGTATTAACAAGCCGGCTGATGGAGGTATCACTGCTCTCCATATGGCAGCTTTGAACGGCCATGCAGAGATGGTCCAGCTATTGCTGGATTTCGGGGCTTCCGTTACAGAGACAACGGTAGAAGACGGTACCATAATTGATCTTATAGGTAGATCTTCCCTCTTCTTCCATGCTCTCCTTAATTGGTCCTTTCATGAATTTGTGAATGATGAATTTCTTTTATGTGTTGTGTGCAAAGTTAAATTGGATCATTAGGTTATGTGCGAAATTCCCCCTCCTAAATTCCAATTGTAAAAGCATGAGACAAGCTTAACTGTTAGACCCCAAGGATTACATGTTTTTCCTGTTGTGTTTCCTAGTTCCTTGCATTGGAGCAGGACGTCGCGGATTTTATTTCATTGCTGCTTTCTCGTTATTCTTTC
The DNA here is from genome assembly GCA_001925005.1 of Drosera capensis. Taxonomy (NCBI): domain Eukaryota; kingdom Viridiplantae; phylum Streptophyta; class Magnoliopsida; order Caryophyllales; family Droseraceae; genus Drosera; species Drosera capensis. The sequence continues at coordinate 15,064 of LIEC01010174.1, read as the reverse complement.
TGCAATGAGTAGATCTCCTGAGTATAGTTGGATGATCTTCCTATTGGTTGTCACAGGTGCTGGAAGCACTCCTCTTCACTATGCAGCGTGCGGAGGAAATGCTCAATGTTGTCAAGTACGATTTTCTTTCCTCTAGTTCAGATCAACTTTTATTCATGAAGCCCTGTGTCTGAACTTACAATGTAATGTGCTTTGGCTCAGATCTTGATCTCCAGGGGTGCTGATCTTGATACTCGGAATGCCAATGGGCATGAGTCGTTGTTTATTCTCCTTTTTTATTGGTTTTAACTTCCTTCGTGAACTCTTGCAGTCCAGTTTCCTGTGGGTTCTGACATGTTGTTTAAGTCATAACTATCTTGACATTTTCTACGAGACCCATCTTAACATTTCGATTGCGAAGCATCTGACTACTGGCCCTTTCTCCATTTTATGTTGTAGATGGACTCCCTTGATGGTGGCTCTTTCGTGGAATAGAGAACGTCTCGAGGAAGTTCTCTCCTAACCTCAAGATGTCGATATTCAAATCAATGCTTCTCCATATCTAGCTCTTCCCCTTATGAGCATAGTGAAAATCGCCAGGTAACTAAAGACCTACATGTGAAATTATATTATCTTATCTTCCGAGTACGCCAGAGACATGTTGCTGCACAAGATTGTCTTTTGAGCATTTCCTTTCATTGCAATATTCACAGAGAATGTGGTTGAAGAAACTGTGATGCTATACTCACATGTCAAGATCCTTGTGTTGTTTGCCTCGAAAGGAAGTGTACAGTGGCTGTTGAAGGTATGCCCAATTAACTTAATTTGTTATACTCAAGCTTATGCATTACCTAGTTAGCATCCCTCTGTTGCTTTGTTTAGAGGTCCGAGCCGAATTTGTCGTCTGATCACAGTCTTGTTCACGGGTTCAAGTCTTGCCGGATATTTTTCCTCACTTTAAGCGGCAGCCTATGGTACCCATGTAAATGATAAGCTCTGCTCATTATTCTAATAACTCATGGTATAGGTTGCACCCATGAGTTCTGCACGCAATGTGCATTGTGCCTCTGCACCACGAGCAGAGTCTCCACAGCCTCCAAAGGCCTGCCGGGTTCAATCCCATGCCCTCTTTGCCGCCATGGCATAGTCTCCTTCATCAAACTTCCTAGCACGAGCCCTATGGGCCCTCCTTCTGTGCATTCTCCAACGAGAGGCCCGACCGTGCTCAGCTGACAGCCGTCAGCTAATCGAAAAAGATCCCATTATTGAATATTGACGTTCGACTTCACTCAGGACAGGAATGCCGATGATGGCGAAATCAGGATCAAACCTCGTATGAGTTTGTCTTCAAATTAAATTCTACATGGTCACCTACCCATCAGTTTCATGCGGAACATAGTTTTGTGGCCTTTCAAGCTAATGATATGGTGTGGAGAAACTCACACCTTCTCATCCGATCATCGGGTCTCAATTTAACCTTCGTTCAAGGTATAGGATAACGGTATATGACAGGATTGGAAGTGATATCGCCGTGACAACCTCCCGGAAACACCAATTAGTGGACCTTATCTGTTAGGCTTATGGAGTTTGATGCTGCCAACACAAAAGTTTATGTGTTATTAGACAAATACAACGAAATCAAGAGATTCAAAAATCAAAAACAAAAATGCATTAAAGGAAATAATTTGAAAAAGGAAAAAAAGATTTAATCAAAATAAAATCGTGAATTTTTCTAATAACACGCAAACTTAGGTGTTATTAACAACCAATTCTCTTTTTCGTATCTATTATATGCACCATCATTTTTCGGTGATAGCTCAACTGATCTGTAACTTGGCCGCTTTGCTTCTTTGCGCATCTTATGGAACATGATTTAAAGGTCACTCCTTATGTTATGTTTTGAGGTTAATGGAATATTTATTTGAAAGATTATAAATTAGAAAAAGGACTCGCTTGTAACACTAACCAACTAGTGTACGGACAATGTAAAGACTAATGAGAGAAAATGAATAGAAAACAGAAGAGAATCTGAGATGTGTTTGTTATTGCTTGTCCCATCTCACACTGACACCCATCCTTTAATACCCCCACTAACTAACCATTTGGTCCACCCGATCTGCCTTAGTTACAAAGGATCCAATGGCTACAAATCACCCTACCATCAAATACCGTAACTATACAGAAATTGTACTCTATACATCACCACATACGTACTCACACATCTATGATACAACACGAGACACATGGACGGCTCAGATCCTTTCCGATGCATCTACCAGTTAACCTCCTGCATGGCCAAGATGCACAACGTGGCAATTGGCACACCACTTGCTCACACACTCACATCACGTGAGCTCCATTCCAGCACCAGAGCTTTCTTCCACAAATGCAATAATTACTTGGCTACCAAATCCAAACTTTCAATTCTGAACTCTTCAAACCCATCTTCTCCTACCAACCTTCAACAACTCCAAAATCAGAAACCATCAGAAATCACAATCACCAGACGATGTGTTACATCCTCCGTTCCAAAATATAAAAAACGTAGGTTCCAAAATATAAAAAACGTATTGATCCTACAATAAATTTATGTATATATTAAATTTATATAAAATTTAGTGAAGTAATAATATATATTTATTTATAATGAGGTTTAATGTAATTGTGAGAAAAAAAAATAAATGTATTATAACATATTAGGATTATGTTGATATTTTTTTATATAAAAATTAATATTAATTATAATATGTTATATATATTTTAAATATTTTAAATAAATAAATCGTTGTTTTTATCATAGCAGGGAGGGAGTAAAATATTAGATGATACACCGCTAGATTTGATGCACCATCCATGCAAAAAGTGGTAAACCTGTCACCGAGGAGACACAAGTGAGCAGAGAACCTTCCTTTTTTTAATTGTTGGTGTGAATTTCTGGTTCCTTTTGCACAATACTCCATTCATCATACCCAAAACCACAGGGAAAGCATGGTTGGTTATTTGGGGAAAGGATGCAACACAAAAGTAATCGCAACATGGGAAAAGGAGAGAAGGGAATCTCTCGCAATTTGTATGAAGGTACAATCAAACATTATATTTAAATCAAAAAAACTAACTTAGTCTTGACTCGTGAACAAGTGAGAAATCGTTACTCTCATCATCTCATGGCAAAAATATTCTATCATCATTATATTTTGATTTCTTTTTTTTCTTATTGTGTTTTGTTTTTTTATATGATGATATAAAAAAACCAATCACTTTGTTATTTGCAATAATGATAAGAATGTAAATCTGATCCTCCATAAACCCTATCAACTCGAAATTATATGGGTGATCGTTGTGTATATTTGGAAGTGTATGTCATCCCTCAAAGAGTCAATGGTTTAGGGGACCCAAGTTCAAAGTAAAAATCAAATCCCATGCATCGTAAAGTTGATTTTTACACTATTTTTTCCTTCCATGTTCTGTGCACCACATTTGTTCCCTCACTTTGAAGAAGTTTGACTTTCAATCTAATTTTTTTTTGTCTTCAATGCCTGAAAGAATCCAATGTCATTTGTATCATATGTTGATCGGATCAGAAGAAGAACAAGAACATCAAATAGAATAGAAACAAAGAGCATCAGAATGTGGTCAGAAGATAAATTTATGTACTATACTAACATGACATAATTAATTAATGTTTTAGTATAAAGTTTTGCAGTTGGGCATCAGAGTTCAATTATTTCAATGCATATGGCGAGTGGAATCAAAATGGTTAGTTTATGTAAAATAAAATTTATACTCGTATGTATAAGTTGCAGTTATTGATGCAGTAATTGAGCTTTGGACTTGATGAGATCTAGCCAGCTATTTTCCTCGTTTCATTTTCAAGTCAAACCACCCTTGCATTTCACCACCTGATTATGAACCTAAAGTCTCATAGGTAGCTCAAATGGACACTCAAAACAATCATATGATAGGAACGTGACATGATTTGAATTGAGATATATTTTATGTTCTATCTCGAGTATGTGTTTCTGGAGTTTTTAAGTAAAACTTTGAGATTTTGATGTGAACCGTTAAACCAGCCTTGAGATCGTTGTGTCTCCCTATCACACCGAATTGGTGTCCTCGAGTTTCTAAGCTAACAGTATCAATGGTGCCCCAAAGAAGAACTGCTACCACAAGTACTCCACATTGAATTTGAATTGTTTTACCCTTTCCTGTACTGCACCATAGAAATCTCTTCTTCAATTTGACTTGCAGGTTTCCCAATTTTCACCGCAGTAAAAATGCCAAGCCACCTCACTGCATAGCCCACACACCCAAAAGATAATTATGGCCAAGAATAAATACCCTCAGCTTACCTTCACCTCACTCCTCCTGTGCCTCCCAAAGCTTCAACCATTGATTCACTTCATCTTCATCTTCATCTTCATCTTCATCTTCAAGCTCCAAGCTTGAATCTTTCACCATTTATCCTCATTCCCACACCAAATCATGAAGTCGGTTGTTCTCCATTTCAAGCTTCTTCGTGAATCATCACCTCCATTACATGAACCACACAACTGGGTTATTTCACCGTCGCCGCCATTGAAGCAGGCGACGATGGCAGCCTCTCATTCGCAGCTGGGTTTGGACAGCAGGATAAGCCCGAGCATCCTCCTGATCATCGTGATCCTCGCTATCATCTTCTTCGTCTCGGGCTTGCTCCACCTCCTCGTCCGATTCCTCCTCAGGCCGCCGCAGAGGGACACAGATGAATTGGAAGATGTAACCGTAATGCAAGGACAGCTCCAACAATTGTTCCATCTCCACGACGCGGGCGTCGATCAGTCCTTCATCCACACGCTGCCCGTGTTCTTGTATAAAGCCATTATAGGTGATCTGAAAGACCCTTTTGACTGTGCTGTTTGTTTGTGTGAGTTTGAGCCAGAGGATAAGATGAGGCTGTTGCCTAAATGCTGCCATGCGTTTCACATGGAGTGTATTGATACTTGGCTTCTTGCTCACTCTACTTGCCCTCTGTGTAGGGCGAGTTTGATACCTGATTTTGAATATCCGAATCATGGTTGTTCTCAGCCTGTTGTGTTCGTTCTCGAGTCTGGCAGCGGTGTCAGCTCGAGGAGGAGGGATAATGATAGGGATAGAGAAACTACTGCGAATAGTCTTGACAGCACGGTCAGTTCTGTTGTTCTCGGGTCGAATCCAGTGACAACAGAACTGGGTTCGACCCGGTTCGAATTCTCGAGGAAATCCTGCGAGATTTGCGAGAAAAACGATAATGTCGTCGCGAATCAGCCTGATCAGATAACCACCAATAGTACTAATCAAGGTGAGAAGATTGTGCAAGTGAAACTTGGGAAGTTCAAGAGTGTGGATGGAGCAGGAGAAGGGAGCAGTGAAGCCAATTGTAATGTTGATTCGAGACGATGTTACTCGATGGGTTCGTTCGCGTACGTGATGGACGAGGCCTCGTCGCTTCAGGTACCGATGAGAACCTCTTCGTCGAAGAAGCTCCATAGTTCTAAGAAACCCTCGAAGGGTACATATAGAGCAGCGGTTTCTGAATATGGCTCTGATTCGAGTAGAAATTTCAACAGTATTGAGGCATTTAGGAGTATTGAGCTCAACAACACTACAAACTCTATCACCAAAACAAAGGAGGAGAGCTTTTCCATATCCAGGATATGGCTAAGGGGTAACAAAAGGGACAATGCTGGTTCCAGTCGGGCAGTTTCGTTCAGGTTAAGCGGTCGCGCTGGCGACATTGGCGCTAGCCAGAGGACGATATCGGAGATCGGGATCGACGAGAACGTCGAGATGGGATTCGATCATGAGGAGAAACAGAGTTGTTATAGTGTAGATTCACAAGTGATGGCACCTTGTTCAGCTAGTAACAATAGGAGGACTTTGCTTTGGTTGATGGGTAAGCAAAACAAGGTTGTTCACTCATCATCTTTCTCGTCAAATGTGTAGTTTGAAATCTTTTTTTTTTTTTTTTTTATCGTTTTTGTTCGTGGTTTGATCGTGGTAAATTCTATCAGTCTCACCTTCTTTCATGATCTTAGTCACTTGTCAATTTTGATCATATTTGGAAGTATATGTTGTCATTTTTATTTTATTTTTTGGTGGAAGAGTGTTGAGGTTAGGGACATTAGGTTGGTTGAAATGGGGACCATGGTTATTAATTATTTGCACTAATAATGTGTTGACTATGTATTTATGTAACGTACATATAGATAGGATAGATGCATACTACAGCAACCAAATAACGAAAAACTTGATCTATTTGGATAATAAAATTATTGGTTTTGATGTGGTGATGATCCTTAGACTCAATTTACTTCATTAGTATTTCTAAGTTTTATGCTTTGTTGGCTGTTCAACATCACAGATTTACGAAGAATAAGATTGTTGTCATAGAATCTAGGAGTTCAAGGTATAGTGAGTCACTAATATCAAGAAAGTGTTTGTTCCGGAGATTGAAGAGTCATTTAGTGGGCAATTAAGACGCCTCAAATGTCACCATTGAGTATTAATGGTGATAATAAGGAGATTAAGAACTTGAGAATGACTAATCAGTGTTTCATGGATCTTGGGATAGAATAAATGGTTCCATAGATCTGAGATTTGTTATATAGCTACAAGGTCCACATAATCAAGGCGACGAAATCATCCATCGACTTCGAGTTTCGTTAGCGAAATGAATGGTCGTGGCCCAGAGTCTAACATATTGCTTCTCATGATGAACTTTTTTGAGCTCTCATATAGGTTCTATTGGAAGACATTAGCAAAGATGCTGCTAAGGATACGTACTTTGGGATATTATATTTGTATTCTTAATTATATCATAAAAATATTAAATTGATTTAGCATGAGAGTTCATAATTTAATCTATCATTAATATCTAAAAATAATTTTATAAAAAATGATGTTTGATCGTATAAAATTACACCTCGAAACGTATGTTGTTGTAAAAAATTTGGGACGGATAGAATATGAAACAAATGATTTCTGAGTCTAGCATTTTTTTTTGATGATGTTCATTATCTTGTATTCATGTGGTAACATGACATTGAGGACTTGAGCATTATCGAGTTAGACTTAAGCTGAAGTTAGATTATCTGATTTGATGATGTCAGCCTTTGTAGATCTCAAAGTGCCTTCTTCTTACTCGGTGTTTTTATCCAATTCACTAGCAGTAGAAAAATGGTTGAACTTTTTGGTGTGTCTTCAAGTTCTGTGCATTGAATGATAAAACACATCATATGATCATAAATTTTGTCAACTTTTTGGAAGGTTGAACTTCGAATACCAACATAACGTTTGTCACAACCGCAGTAACAACTGCCAATTTTGTTCAAACATAATGTCATTTTTTGTCCGCCTGGTTGTGTCCTTTTTTTCCATCTCCTGCTCATCTGTCTCCTTCAACTCTCATGTTTTATATCCACCGATTTATATTACAATCGCCATTGGCCCATAACGGGTTGGATCAATCTGGGCCCAGACAAACAACCAAACAAGGCCATTGGCCCAGAGAAAAAAGTGGTCAGTTTGGGCCCGGTCCGTTGGCCGACCATAGAAGGCCTTCGGCCCATAGTAAAGGTGATCAATCTGAGCCCATTCCAGTAGAGGCCAAAGAAGCCCTTAGAAATTACTCCCAAAAAAAAAGTTTAAAAAAAAATGATAATTTGATTGCAAGTTCTCTTGGAAAATCAGCGACAAAAAGTTGAAAAATTATGATATTAATTCTTGCAAAATAGTATGCTTTTAACATGACGGAGAAGTACATTCATATGGGAATGCTATTCTTGTCCATGGAAATGGTCTATAACACAGGATTTATTTATAGCACGGAGGTTGACATGTATCATCAACCATCCGAAGTACGATATATGAAATGTCACATAGTATATTTTACATAAGTTTATTATGTTCTATATATAAGTTCGTATATGCAGATCCTTTGTCATCTCTCTGGCCAGCAGTATTGATCTTCGTCGGGGACATAGCTCAAGGTATAACATGATAAACATTTAGTCGCGTCTTTTAATTTGTAGTGTTGACGTCTAAAAGAAAGCCCGGGATGTCAGGAAAGGGGATCGTCAAGCCTGCCAGTAATTGACCGTGATCACGCCAGCATCAGTGTTAGCAATGGTAGCGAAGGCCTCTTGAGAAAGATCAAAGAGTCCAGGACACCCGAGACATTCATCGACTACTTTCACTGTCACGGTGTTACCAGTGCACGGTTCCAGTCGCCCGAGTAGCCTAAGCCCGTGCATTGGATGGTGAAATACTGTCCACAATAGCTCCATTGTTGTAGAAATCAGTTCTTGCCGCGATCATTGTTCCTTCGTCGGTGTCACCATAACACGCAGACGCTAAACCAAAACAGTAAAAAAATTAGCGCTAGCTAATCATAACATGTACATATATATACTCTGTAACTAGCTCATAAGCTCGAATTAACTTACATATGTACTCTGTATAGTGTGTGGCAGTGGTACTCTGACCGAATATCATCGAAGCATAGGTTGCAAATAATGCAACAAACAACAGAGCGCGAACCGCCATGGCCATTTTCTCATTTTAGTGACTTCTAAAACTTAGAAGGTTGATAAGTGGTGATTATAGGCCGCTTAACGCTTAAGAAGATGAGTATCGATTTGACGAGGTTGAAGCTCTTATCCATCTCCTTTTTATAGGCATTCGGAAATTCAATATAGTGTGTAGTCCGAATATGCATTGTGCAATTTTGAGTTTCTGTCGCGATTCTTCGTTCAAAAAACAATAGTGGTTTGTTTTTAGAGTACACCTATACTAGGTGGGGGGATGCTACTCATTTGATTCATGAAATTTTAGTAAACTAATTAACTAGATGTAGCATATCTATTGATTAACATAATTTCACTAATATTTACTCCCTCCGTTGGTACTCAGTACTCATCACGTATTTGAACTGGTTTGACAAATTTGTATAAAACGATTTTTGTTTGTCCCGTAACGTGACCAAACTTTTATTCGATAAAACCATCCCATTCAAGTTTTGAGTTTTGTGGTTGTGGGACGGAGGGATTATTAAAAGGAGTGAAGAACGTAACGTGAGATAATATAATTAGTGTGGAAAGCATCTGGCTTGTACAATCAAAGGTCCGTAATACGAATGAATGACATACAACTTCGTGTATGGCTAAAAACATAGGCAATGCGTATGTATGATTAGTATGCAATGGTGTTTAGGTCTATTGATCAAACATTAGATGTCGTCTTAGTGATAGTTTGATCAAGTCATTGAATATTAATTGCTTACATTAGCATCATATATACTCCCGTTTGTTAGGCGAAGTAGTTAAATCCACTAGTTAGCTAGCTAGTTTGCAAGATTTTCTCATTCTACAAATTATTAATATGCTATCATAAGATTTGTCTGAATATTGATCGGATATTCTTTTGGAAGTCGCAAGATAGTGAACCAATATCAACATTGGAGCATTTGCAGCAGGTTCCCCACATCATTTCCTATCCTTATATGTAAAGGATTTTTAAAGAAAATGACACGTCCAATATATTTTTTATCCCTATCCTTATGTGCATTCCCTATTCCTCACTTCATTCCTCAAATTTAAAGAATCAAAAATTATTTCCCTACATCATTTAATTTTATCATTATTTTAAATATTAAATATAACTTTAATAAAAATTAAAACTAAGAAATTATTACTTCAAATAAAAACTATAAAATAATATTTATAAATAATTATATTTTTAATAAATATAAATTCATTTATATGTTTATATATCACAAAATTTTTATGTAGACATTAATAATATACAAATATCTCAATATAATATAAAAAAATTAATTATGAAAAAATATACAAATATTTATAGGAAATCGATATAGGATATTTCTTGGATGATTGAGTCAAAAAATGATTCCCTATATAGATTTTGGTGTGAGAGGGAAGAAAAAATTTGAAAGCATATTGGAACCGGATGGGGAAAAAAATAATTTCAGGAATTCGGGACAGAATGAGACAAATTTCTTTTGCATACCAGATATATTCGGACGAGACGAGAAATAAACCATTTCCGGACCATCCCTTCCCATACTCATCCTAAAATCAAGGGAACTCCTCGGCCTGAGTGTTCAGTTCTAACTCCTCTCTAGATATGAGAAGACAGTCATCTGTTGCAATATCATCATAGGAATAATTTTATGTATCTCGTTCTGTCCATACATGCTGTAATGCTGTAATGGAGGAGATATTCATGATCCATTTATGATGTTGTAGTACTGTACTACCTTTTCATAACCAATGTAAACCAAGATTATGTAGTAGACCGAACACGGAGTAACCGGATCTTGTATACATTAAAGTCATGATCTTCAAAATACATCCTTTCTTATTCTCGTGGTCTTCGCCTGTGTACACCGATTAAGCTTATCGTATAATTAAGTATTACATGGATACCGTAGCCAATGATGAACCAAGTTTCATCGTTGGCTTTTTTATTTTTCAAAAAGAAAAATACATATATAGGGTTTGCTCATCATCGAATCTCCGTCTCTTGGTTCAACCTTTCCAAGTATGTATCATGCTTTAACTTCTGCAAAATGAATAATAATATAGATCATTTAAGTTAAACTTCATCGATCTTGCCTATCGACCATGTTGATGTAACTTGATCGATAGGATCATATGAAACTTAATGATCAGAGCTTACTCATGATAATCGATGGCTATCACTCCAGCCGCGGTGTTAGCTATGGCGGAGAAGGCTTGTTCAGAAAGATCAAAGGCTCCCTTGCATCCGGGGCATAAGTCGACCACCTTGACCCTAACGGAATTGCCGTTACAAGGATGAATCCAGTCTCCCGGGTAGCCTAGGCCGGTGCACTTGATGGTGTAATGTCGCCCACAGGCAGCACGGCTATTGAATATATCAGCTCTTGCCGCGGCTATCATCACTCCCTGGTCTTGATAGCCATAGCACGACGATGCTAGAAGCAGGGTGAAGTCAATGTACGTATATGTTAGATATTCAAGCATTACAAATGATAAGCATAACTACATGAACTGTCTATAAATCTATGTATACAGTATACATAAAAAAGATACGATGTTTTCAACGAACAAATTCTTGTTATTGACTTACGAGTATATGTTGTATAGTATGTGGCAGTGCTATGCTCGCCAAATGCGAATGAGGCAAGGCACACAACGACCGCAATGGCAAACATAGAGCGCACAATTGTGGTCATGTTCACCGAAGTGTGTGTTTATGTGTTAAATTTCGAGATTTGAGATACAGAGTTGGTTCAAAGCAGACGGAGGCATTGCTATTTATAAAGGTCAATTTGTCAACTGAGCATTTCGTCCCAAACATGTGCTCCCTCCGTTTTACATAAATTACGATATATTATTAAATTTGATCGTCTCATATAAATAATAACGCCTTCATATTTAATAATTTTTGAAAATTGAAAAGTCTTAAATACCTTCTATCACATCATCTCAACCATGATTGTTTTTTTTCTCATTACCCGTTCACAATTCTACTATAATTTCTCTCTTTTTTTCCTCTCAATCTACTCACAAATCAAACTCACTCATAAGAACAATATAGGAAAAACCATCCGAGTCAAAGAGTTTTCTTAATTTTCGTATCAAATCAATTTATCGTAATTTATATGGATGGAAACAGTATCAATTAGAGCTTGAATTTGTTTAAGCTTATAGCCGTAGCTAGGTGTAGTGGGATAAGTTCTTACAACCATGACGTATCGTTAAGGAAAAGCGAAAGAAGGAAAGTCCAAATGTTCCGGGTAGCCTATAACATTTAACATTGCATAGGTTTTACCACGAAAATATTGACCAAAATCTTTAGATCACTCGATGTGGCGTTTTTTACTATAGCCATTAGAATTCAAGTATATTCCATAGTATCAGATTACGAAGGCATCCTCTCGTAGGACTAGAAAGAGTCCTCGCCACGGCGCTTACCATGAATTTTGACTTCATAGGCTCTATTTGATCCACAATGAACTAATGTTTAATCTCGTGGTCAATTTTTTATGTTCCGTGTCCAATAAGTATTCACTCTAACTACCATTGTTAAATACTAGTGTAGGATTTAGGTCCATAACACACTAAATACACTTAAGATCACCAGGATATCCGCATAATCCGAAGTCCCCAACAAATACGAGATGTGGAGAGGACAAATATACGTAACCTTATCCTTATTATGTGGTTATAATAAAAAGATTATTTTCTAATATTTTCATTATGATGTCAAACTCTAACCAAGAATTCTAACTACTGGTTGTATTTTTATTTTTAGGCCCTGCCCAAGAATATAGTATTAGGCTACATTCCAGTCAGCCCTTTAAGGCCCTGCTCATGTTGGTAACCCAATATGGATTAGGCCCTTCAGCCCACTTCTCCTTGATGAGACATATCATCAGGCAAGAACATTATAATCATCCATAATCAACTTATCAGCTTTTGGTATAATTACATTAGATAGAACTATTAAGCCAATATAGAAAAATCGTACCTCTGATTGTGTTGCATATGTGACACATTTGGTTGCAGCCAGCTCGGGATCACAAAAATGAACCTGAGATGCCCGACGGTTGGTCGTGATCCAGGTTGCCAACGAACACGTATCGACTCGCTCTGTTTGCAATTGTAGTCCTTGTTTGTAGAGTACCCAAATATTGGAAATGATATAGATTCAGGTAACGGCAGGTACATTACACGCATATGCAATATCAAGTTATCGGCGAAGCGATTGTTGACTAACAACATTGAGAAATCTTTGCTGTTGCAGCATAGAAAAGAAATTTGAGCATTTTCGCAAGGCTGAACAAGTGCAACATGCAAGAAACAGGCAACGACAACACAGATAGCCAAATAGTCCTGTGCATTAGCCTCTGCAGGAATAAGGGGACGCCAAATGATCATCTCCAACTCTCCATCCATCTTCTATGCATCCGTTGTCTTCGACATCCTGCACAAGCGATGCAAAATCATATAACACACTCGTTCGCGATTAGCAAACTCCTGATAGTAGACAATGTATGGCGTTCAACAGATGAACGCAAAACCAGGACACGAGAAGATCGATAGATATGAACCAATACATTATATTATGCACGGATTGTTGTAATAATAAACATAACTATCACATTTGATCTAAACCTATCTATATATCTCTCTCTATATATATATAAATGTGAGGGGAAAAAAAACTATGACCAAAAGGAAGAAACATCTTCTCTGGAGGGCAAAATACGAGGCGAACTCTGTCATGAACTTCTGTGAAACTATCTCGTCTTCCTCCTACCGATGATACTCTCGTATACCGCCACCTTCCCGATCACCTATTCCTGCAACCCGGTGTTCACAATTACATACATATACACATGTTATAATATGGGATTCGCCCTAGGCATCGGGCAGTCAATATCACTGCCCGTCGAAGACCACCGTTATTCTGCTGGGCAGCCAGTCCCCGTGACTTCGGCTCTCGGAGTTGCTGTCTAGTTCTAGCCGAGCGACCAAAGTTTGATCAGAAGAGCTGGGCAAATTAGCCTTTAGCCGCTGGATGCTTGGGACAAATACCTTTACCAGCCACGCTTCTAACCCGACTTCTCCAAGCCATATCCCTCCCAAAATCTTCTCAAGAGCCTCTTGCTCTACTTTTAGAGGAACTTTGTCGCCTACAATGGTTAAAAACTTTGACGTGATTTGGCTCTCGATGTTGCTTCGGATTGGAGCGAAATCTACAGGCTTAAAGACAATAGTATCATCTACTGACTCAAGCAGATCGTGAGGGATGGTCAATCGCTTGTGTTCATGTACATGCTCAAAGGTCAGATCGCTTGAATTGCGAGATCCTTCAAGCCTCTCGTCCTCCAAATCAGCCATTTGATTCAGGTCGAATGAAAGACCATGGCTCATTTTCTTGAGTTTCTTTGTAACTCTCACTTCGTCGTCCTCCTGAGAATCCAAACTCCTTTTCCCAGCTTTATCACCAAGTAATAGCCTTAGCTGCCAACCACCAATTGCTAAAGAAGCCAGCTTATCATCATTTAGCCGGAGTCCTGGTGACAGGTACTGGCAGTTGTTAGCCACACCGTTTGTTGTTAGGATGAAGATGACATTTCCGAGACTGATCTCCCGACCATAGGAATCAGCAAGCCGACCCCTTTCCATAGCTCGTCTGATACTTCCACCAACAAGAGCATTGGCCTCGTCAATATCTTGGAGCACAATCACAGAAAAGGGGTTTCTCCTAACAGCCTCGGCAATACAATCAACCACTGTTTTACCACGAGAATCAACATCTGATTCCTCACCATGTCTTCTGGAGCCTAGGCCTATTGTAACAGGATCAACTCCACAAACCAACTCGGATAAGGCTCTCGCCATCTTCTTCTTGCCAATTCTGTCTGGACCCGAAAACAAAAGCCATATATCGCCCTTTGAACCTGCACCACGTCGTTTTCCTTTGCCAACTTTACATTGGGTCACGGCCGTGGCAGCAGCAGACGCTGCTTCTCTCTGCCACCACACCTTTTCCGCCAAACCCTTGAGGAGCTTCTTGAAAGAATCAATATCTGGAGCACCGGTGAACTCTTTGGTGGGTTCTCTACAGCCCATTTCTACCGTTGATTCAGCAGATTTTTGTCTTCCTAGAACAAGATCCGTTGTCACAGGACTTGATGGTGGTTGCGTTGTTGGTTGTTCTGGATCGATTACTAGTTTTAAAGACTCTACAAGGCCCGTCGCTAGTTGTAACTTGGGTTTGAGACCTTGGAAGCTATGTAAAGTCGGATAAGACGAACTCACGACAGAGAGAAGAGTTGGGGGGGTTCTATCCAAGCTAGGTCTCTTGTGGAAACTCGGATGAAGACGCAAACAATTATCGGACCATTTCTTCTGCAATTCTTGTGGCTGCTGCTTCGAGATCGAATCCAGCTCGTCGCCCTAAGAACACCAAAACCAATAAGAACATCAGCTTCGATTCCAAACAAGATTATAATTTTAATGATTTCAAGTTCTAGCCAAGAGCATACCTGAGG
>LIEC01010173.1:0-46740 GCA_001925005.1 Drosera capensis | reverse complement strand
CCCCCCCCCCCCCCCCCCTCTCATGTTAGTCATGTAATTGGCAACTGACTTGAACATAGAGAGTAGTCCTATGGTAGATGGGACAACCTTCTAGGTTTGATTTGCTTGTTTGGCTACTTCGAAGCCGTTGTTTATTTAAAATCGTGATTTGTGAGCGAGTTCATGTTGGAGGTTATTTGGCACGTCCAAAGGATAGCAACATTGTGTGGTTTGAGAAAGTTTGAATTAGGAGATCTTACTGTGTAATTCTGTGCTGTTCTGCAGGCATCAAACTTTGTCATCGGCCTCTACTTCCTGAGTGTTGTGAACAAGTTTGGGATAAGTAAAGTTTATCTAGGGTTTGCTTTGGTTTGTATTTTGGCCGTCTTTTACATAGCTGGAAATGTGGTGGAGACCAAGGGCCGTTCGCTTGAGGAGATAGAGCGTGCCTTGAACCCGGCTGTCTGATGCAGATGCTCGTTTTGACGTTGTTAATAACAGCCTCCTGGAAACTCGGAGGCTCCTAAATACTAACGAAGGCTTTTGTTTTCTCCTTTCAGTACCCGAGTTTAGGCGACTTCTTTGCTGTAGCAAAGCCTTTGGTCTGTGTGTTTACTTCCAGTTTTGTTTGATGTCAGTTGGTCATGCTTTAGAGGAGCAATCGTAAGTTACATTTTGCTTAACTTTGAATTTGAAATCCCAGATCCCAGTGTTTTTAGTCAACCTGTAAAATAATGGGAAGTGTGTCACCAGATAACAACTGCAACTGTCACAGAAATACAATGGGAGTAGTCGATTGCTTGCTATGTTCACTTTGCTAATCGTGCTTATGGCATTTCTTTGTATGTTGAGGTTGTCGCTTGCGCTTCCTGCTTTTGGAATTTTTTGTACACAGCGTCTTGGTTGATAACTAAGGGTTTTACCCAACAAGAGGGCATTGATTACCATCGTTCCTGGAAAAAGAACTTCCCTCGCACCTAATATAAATGCGCAAACTCGGCCACTCAATTGGCCTAGGGTGGGTTCAAAGGACAGTGATAGAGAGTTGCTAGATTCTTGTAAGCGAGTGAATTTGATCACGTTTGGGGTATACAACAGCTAATTTCCAGAAGAAATTCTTACCCCTAATGTAATTTAGGCCTTCTATTCAATATTTGATCAATACCAATCTGGAACGATGTTGAATTGTCCTTAGCCGTGCTTGAAGCATCCAATTTATCAGCGTTAACATCAATATTATCTGTCACGTTGTGACTCTTCTCTTGAAGTTTCAGAACCTTCCCATCTGCAAAAGGCCACACCAGTATATCATAAAGAACAGAGACTACAAGAGCAGCTCCACCAAACCTGAAACTCATTCGTGACATTTGAACATCTTAGAACAGTACATCTTAGAACAGAACTCTGAATTCGAAATCTGTAGAATTAGGGTTTTGGGTGGGAAGTACCTGGAACTTGGTGATCTGAGATTGGGTGACACCATGAGGTTTCGGATTCGCGTGCTCGAGACGCGATCGACGGTTCACTTCTCTCGTCTTCCTCCATTTCTAAGCCCAGCTCGAGATCCACCGTCGCTGATCGCCGGACAACAAACGCTGATTAAAACGATAACAACAAATGTCGCGTGACTTGACTTTTACATGGTCTTACTTTACTTAATCGGAGCTGGATCCCGGGCTGTTGGCGGCCCGACGGGTTCGGTTTAAATGTGTTTTTATTTTATTTATATTTAAAAAATTTCAATTTTTTTTTTAAAATTCTATTTAAAAAATATCAATTCTAAAAATATTAAAATCTAAAAAAAAATCCCATAAAACATATACCTATAAAACATTCAATCAAAAAATAAAAATAAAACATAACCAATCAAACAAACCGGAATCATTGGATAAAAATCTAATGACCCCGATGACCGAATACATCGGTGCTTAACTATGGTGCTATCTCTAAAGAGAGAGGGAATACAAAGTTGGGGGTTTCAACATTTTGATAAAAGGACGATCGAAGAAACCTTGAAATTTTGTGAAATGGATGAAATATGTACTTTAATTAGGTCGATGAAGAATACATGAGTGATCATACATCAACTCCAAGCCACATGCTAAGTATGACAATGGAAGCTTCATAAGCTGATAAAGGTCTGCTATAAATTTATTGACTTTCAACACTTTCCCTTGCATATACGGTAAAGAAAAACCGACTACTATATATACGGGGCGGCTAAGAGGAAAGCAAGGAGTGACTGTGCTTAAACTAGACCTTGAAAAGACCTTTGATCGACTTGAGTGGGGCTTTATTAGAGATACGCTTGAAGAAGTCGGCATTCCTTCAAATCTGATTGAACTCTTTATGCAGTGCATTAGTTACGAGAATCTGACAGTTCTTTGGAATGGAGCCATCTAGAGGCATACGGCAAGGAGATCCTCTTTCACGCCAAATCTTTGTTCTATGCATGGAGCGGCTTGGGCATCATATCTCTAGAGCTGTGATGGACGGCTCATGGGGCTCCTATTTGCCTAAGACGAAATTGGCCAACTTTGTCGCACTTTTTTTTTTTTTTTCTTTTTGCAGACGACTTGGTTCTTGTGAGCTTGTGAGCTGTAATCTTTGATCGGAAAAGTAAATCACGCTCGATTACGACCCGAGGAGCTCCTAGTCATAGCCGCCGCCGTCTCCTTCGTCGTCGCCTCAATCCACCGGCTCATCGTCACTTTCCCCCTTTCGAGGATCGTCAATCAAGAACGCAATCATGCCTCGGTAGGCGTCGTAGTTCGAGTATATTTTCTTAGAGAGATTGAACCCCGGATCCACCGCACAGCCCCGACATCGTCAGGGGCAGATCGAACTCCGTCCTCGCCGCCCTCTCACCTCAGCCGCCAGGATCCGCGCCTCGAGCACAGCACTGCAGCGTAATCGAGCCCAGCGTTGCCGACATGATCAAGCCTCCATGTCGCTGTTTGTTCCTGTCCAAACGCTGTGTTGTGTCTGCACGTTGTGAAGGAAGGAGAGGGATTGGTCGAGAGAAAGAAGGCGAAGGCGGCGGCCAAGAAGGCGGGTGAAGGAGGCGAAGGCGGCGGAGTTTTCAAAGTAGGTTTCTAGGGAAAAGAAAGATAGAGAAGGGTATGGTGGTGATGAGGGTGAGAGAAAGAAGGGTTACTCCTGGGACGGAAGAAGAGCACACGTTATTTCTGATTGGACTTGAGAAATACGGAAAGGGAGATTGGAGGAGTATATCAAGAAACATGGTTGTCACCAGAACACCAACCCAAGTGGCTAGTCACGCGTAGAAGTACTATCTTCGGGAGAACTTCGTCAGAAAAAACAAAGGAAAAAAGGGGAAAGAATAGGGACTGTATTTGGTTGTTGTGTACGTGTAAAAAAAAAAAAAGGTTGTTGTGTACGTGTGAAAAAGCAGCTCTTTGAAAAAAAGAATATCTTTTTTTTTTTAGAAAAATTAAACAATGTCTATTGTTCCCAGCACACGTCAAAGTAGAACGGTGGAGTGCCATTTCATTATCCGATGCTGAACTCTTCCAATGCAGCAAGAGTACACGCTTTACACAATGAACCAATGCAGGAACATGCAATCGTTGCCTCGGATGAATCGGATGGTGTCTTCAGATGATGCAAATTAATTTTAGTCCTTTGCGTATGTATGGCTGTGGTTGTGAATAGAAGCCATTTATATCTTACTAGTTGCAAGCATATTTGCATTCTTCCGTCTGGTTAGCCATATACGTAACTGGACGACCATGTAAAAAACGATAATGATAATCTCATGACGACCATGTAAGACACGATAATGCTGTAATCTTGGCTGTTCAACACAAATGTCCAAGTCGTGCTTGATTGAGATGTGTGTTTGTTGTGTCGATGTTTGCAGATTATTTAGGTTCGTCGGACGCTTTCAAGGAAGTTGGAACACTGTTGGTGCATATC
Source organism: Drosera capensis (assembly GCA_001925005.1). Lineage (NCBI taxonomy): Eukaryota > Viridiplantae > Streptophyta > Magnoliopsida > Caryophyllales > Droseraceae > Drosera > Drosera capensis. The sequence goes on along the minus strand of LIEC01010173.1, from coordinate 42,822 downwards.
AGTGACAGATAACTTTCTCCTTTTCCTTGATAATGAACGAAATCATGAAAATTACTGTTTCTTTTTCAGAGGAGTTACCTCCAAGATAAAAAAATTCTTCCCAAACCAATTAATCAAAGAAAAAGGTTACATATGTCTTGTTCTTTTTACTTTTTGTATTTGATTCGGAGGAATTATGTGATTCTGTTGATTGGTTTTAGGGTAACGCATTCTTTCCAAACAAGATGATTTTTAGGGTAACGCATTCAACTCGTCTGCATCAAAGGTTTCTACCATCTATGCACTACTCCAACGACTTTTTACACTGTTCCAACCATTTTCAGAACAGCGGTTCAACCATATTTCTCTGTGACACAACCACTACAAGCAATCATTAGAAGCATGATTAATGGAAAATAAAATCCAGCTGCTCCGCTATCATTTTCTTTTGGCCATCATTTTCTTTTCCATTATGGTGCGTGCATCACATTCATTTGTGTACTTTCATTAAAATACTGTAAAAAGAAGCAAAGCTGCAGCAGCAGTTGAGGCAACACAAGTGACGTAGCACTAGCGGAGCAAGACTCTCTGATGCAATTGTCTCACAAAAAATCCAACCGTCCAAAAATATTAAGAATTTAAAAAAAAAAATTGAAGTAATTTTATGATGCAATCTGTATCGTTGAAGTAAAGACCGCATCATTGCTATCAAAAAAACAACAAATTACAGACTATCCTTTGTCCAACACTAACACACTACTCCCATCCTTTTTTTTTTTTTTGAAATAAAAAAAACATTTTTATATTAAAATAATCTATCATTAAAAAATTGAATAATAAACCCAGCTTCATCAAATTATCGGTAGAAAATCTCATTAGTTTATCTCATCCTCATCCTCCTTTTTCTATTGCAATCCCAGCCCCCGATTTTTCTATTATTGCATTGGTTCATCCACTCTCCCATTTGCACTGGCACTCATCATTCTCCTAGCAACAACCACCCCATTACCAAGTGAACCGTGTCACCTTCTTCGGTCCAAAAGTTACTGTAGGCATGTGTCTTCCTTCTTTGTCCTGTACATGTTTAAAGATGTGTTGGCTTTATTCGGAAATTCTCCATCATGATGCCAACACTATTCAAAACAAATCCCTGTGTTTGTTTTGAGGTTAAATGGTGGGAATATAACTTTTAGTCCCATTTCATATTTTTATTATGTTTGTTTCGATATATTGAGATTTTTAAGAATGGGTAAACAGTCCAATCTAATTAACTTAATCTCTTATATATGGGATTAATGGATGAACAAGGGGATAATCACTATTTAATCCAACCAAAACAAACACAACAACGGGACAAACAATCCCGGAACAAAACAGTACTGAGATTAACAATCCCAGAGACTTATAATTCAAGGAGTAATTACCCTGTTTACTCATATCCTCAAAACAAACACACCCTCGCTGCTGCACATCAACCACGCTAATTACAAATTTTCATGCATGATTGTTTAGCATATACAGAGAAGCGATGTTTCAACATAAAACAAGAAGTTTTTCATTTTAAGATTTACCATTCACACAACGCGAAAAAAAAAAAAAAAATGATGCTATGATGAGGATTCAAGTCAAATTTTGTTTTGATAGATATGAAATGTATATCATGCACACCAGATGGCACCGAAAAGTCAGAAACAAATGCAAAAAATCGTGATCTAAAAAATTCCTCCAAACCTGAAAATAAAATATTCCCTTCTTCGTTTTAAAATATATATTATATTTAATCATAAAAATAAAAATAAAAATATATCAATTATTTTCTCAAACAACCTTACATTAAATACCATTATTATCAGATTTTTTTTATAACACTAAAATTTAACATATACATAAATTTTTATGTTAGAACAAATCTTTTGCTATATTTTGAAACGAAAAAAATAAAACATGGAATAGCATATCTCAAATATCATTCTCATCACGACATTTTTGCCCCTTTTTCCATTTCCATTTTTCTATTCGACGCTACCAAAAAAAAAAAAACGAACCGTACGTCATCACGAGGGAGAGATCTCGGGAATGGCGAGGAGAACAGGGCGCCAACTCCGCCGCAACAACCGCTGCCTCAACGTCGCCGCCAACGGCCTCATCCCTCCTCTCACTCCTCCTCCTCCTCTTCCACCTCCCACCACCACCACTTCTCCTCCTGATCCGTCATCCCCTACTCTCTTCTTCCCCGGCGGCGAGGCCACCATCAGATCCCTCAGCTTCTGCCTCACGCTTTTGCTCACCTCAACCTGCTTCTTCTTCTTCGCATTCCTCGATCCCTCGCTCTCCTCCGATTTCGACGGTGCCGTTGATGAGGAGTAGTTGTTGTTGTTGACACTTCGTTGATGGTGTGGAGAGGTGGCTGTGGAGGAGCGAGAAAGGAGCATTCGGAGGGTTTTGCGGCGGCGGAGGTGGACGAGGGGACTGGTGGTGGGGCTCTGCGTTGGGTTGCCGGAGGCGGCTGCGCAGCGTGTGGCGAGGAGCTTGAATTTCTGCAGCGATAACATTTTGGGGGAATTTCGATCGCGTGATCCGAATCGGTATTGTGCGGAGTAAACTTTGTTTGCCCTAATTTGATTCCGTCGAGTGAGTGTAGCTTTCGAGTGATAATGCTTTCATTTGGGATTGGTTATGGTTTTGGTTTGATTTCGGGGTAGGTTGAGAGGGGTGAGGAGGGAGAGAGTTTGAGGGGAAGAGGATGAAAGTGGGGGTGAAAATGGAGATTGTAGTTGAGAGGGGAACTTGATGTTGTGTGTTTTTGACTTTTTCTCCCAATGGAGGATAACGTAAAATATGCAAGATAAAATGATATGGAGCTGAGTTAACGACAGTTAGATAACTTAGTTTCATATTCCGACACCTATCTTTGAAATCAATACTCCCTCATTGATAATCGCAAGGATTTGTCACAAAAATTATTACTACCCTATCTTATAATTATTGTAACGTGTTTCACTCATTATATTATTCAACACGTAATTTGAGAGGTTTCGTTACGTATCCAAACGACACGATTTGAATTTTTTAATGGTTCATAATTATAATACATGATGCTTACTATCATTAATGTTTTAAAATATTTTTTCAAAACACAACATTTGATCGTCCCACTCATCATATTATTCAACACGTAATTTGAGGGATTTCTTTACGTATCCAAACAACACGATTTGAATTTTTTAATGGTTCATAATTATAGTACATGACATTACTATCATTAATGTTTTAAAATATTTTCTCAAAACACAACATTTGATCGTCCCACAATACCGATCAAAGCTTATATCATCATACGCGTTTGATATAAAAAATTATAATCTTTTTAGGACGGAGGGAATATTTCTATCTCATATTAAATAAAATATATTTTTTTTTAAAATGTTTCAAAATAAATAAAATATTTTCTATTTTGATAATCTCCTCACATAAAAAATTCCAAAGTTCTCTCATTTACCACAATTTTCACCAATTGTTTTTATAAAAATATTTTTTTTATCAAAATCCACATATATTCAATACACATAAATTCTCGTCACCAATGATAGGTTGCAAACATTCCTCATCCATTCATTAATTTTTTCATAGTATTTTTTTGATGATAAATATCTTGATTAAACTTTTTTTTTAAAATGCAAAAATAGATTCTTCAAACGATTCTTCTTAACATCACAGAGAAGTGAAACCGTGAGAGTGTCTGGTGGGGGGCAACAGAAACAGCAAATAATGGTGATGTGTGAGTGTCACGGTTCTGTCTAATGGTTTGCTTCACGGGAGAATTCGAGAATATCCATAGCGTGGTGGTTATCATTCTTCATTGTAATGCGACCCCTTCTCTCTTTCTCCTCTATTGTTTTTTAGCAAGTGAGAGGGGTCCACGTGACCAGCTCTCGTGGTTTCTGCATTCATCTTTAACTTTGTCCTCATTGTTTGGTTTGTGATAATTTTGATGATGTTCTCGAATTTTGTGAAAAGCGAATGCAAATTGAACTGAAAAAAAAAAAAAAAAGAAGGAGAGCAAGACCAATCTTTTTCTTGTTTATGAATTTTGACTGGAAAGTGGAAAGCAATTCGAAGTACAATTGCAGGGATCATTTGAACATTTTGAACACAAAATAAGTAATTTTTTGGTTTCGTGAGTGTCTTGGTAAATCAGAACCGTAGTTATTGTGAATATTTTATTCATATTATTCGATAAAAAGATTATAAATGTTTATATCATTTTGGATTATTATAATTAATACACAAAAAAGAGTGAATTTGGATATATTGACGATTCAATTTGTGACATTGAACCTTGAAACAAGGTAATTTATCCAAATACATCACATGTTTATGACTCTCAGTCTCTTGCGATTCGTATAAGTGATGCCAGATAATGTTTGAGATGTTGAACTTTAACTTAATTCATTTTGGGAATTGTTGAATTTGCAGTAGTAGCTATAGTTACTACGATTCCATCAATCACGCTAGCCAACAACCATCTCGAGCTTCTTGTACATCTTCTTTCATAATGTGCGATCCTTGGCAAGATGATCGCCTGACACGGAATCATAATGTACGATTCAAGGTTATTCCTGAAGTGAAATTCTTTGAGATTATCAGTTTGTTATGCTTGGTTTTAGTCCAGTTTTGCTGAGTTTGCTACTAGTCTGGATGAATTTGGGGCAAGGATCTCGACATGGTTCGTCGATACGACCGGCATTTTGCTTTGCATTGCTGAATTTGCTGTTTCTGCTTTGTTTCATTTTGATCCCTTATTTGTAAACTGATCTTGTTAAGGATCGCGATCCATTTATGGATTCCTTCTTGTATTATAGGGGAAAAAAAACAATACGTATCACTGGCACCTGCTCCCAAAACCGAACAAGTGCTAGCTAGGAGAAATCATTCCTGTGAATGATATTAGTTCACACAGAGGGACCAAAGCTACATGAAAGTCAATCCCCATTTTGATGGGCTCAAACTAGTAATGATCATTGTACTCAATGCTTCAACTATGATGGTCTCTAATCACAGACTTCTGCCCATGGCAATTTCCTGTCAAATTTTTGCCCTTATATGGTCTCTAATCACGACTTCTGCCCATGGCAATTTCCTGTCAAATTTTTACCCTTATATGGTCTCAAATCACGACAAACTCTGGCTAAATTGCCATCTGATTTGAACGTACAGTATCAGCAAAGGTCATAACATGAAACATGATCTCTAATGAGATTTACATTAGCATGATTAAATATCATGTAAGCATCCGATCATATATGTACACATGCCATATACACCGAGATTGAAATAACCGACATGAAAACTAAGAAAAGCAATTGAACCCTGATGCAGCATAAATATCCTACGTTGAACACAAAAATTTAATTGAGAGCAAAACAAGTTCCCACCTCAATATAGATTTGGAGGTCCGTCTGATTTAGTTGAGACTATATACTCTCTGATTTAGTTGAAAGCGGGGGAGGACCATTATTCAGAAGCACCGCATCATCGTCGTCCTTGATATTCATCACTACTTGCTTTTGATCGCCCAAGAATCGTTTCTGCAGTCGGCTTAAAACCTCTAGGACTTCTGTCATGGAAGGTCTCAACTCCTTCTCCTGTTGCAAGCACTGGAAAGCCAACTCGGCCATTAATCTTACCGTTTCTGGACATCCTGGTCCTTCTCGAAACCAAGAGATGGATCCAACAGGTCTCCCAAGGCTTCGTTCTGAATCCTGTCGACGGCCATGTTTGCCAAGTTGACATCGAAACAGTGTCTGCTGGTGTCGACTGCTGGTTTTGATGATATTAATTCGATCAAGACCACACCGAAGCTATAGACATCGCTCTTCTCTGTGAGACGATACAACTGGAAGTACTCAGGATCCACATAACCGGGGTTTCCTTGTGGAGCGGTTGATACATGGGTGGCATTGGTGGGACAAAGCCTCGACAGCCCGAAATCAGCTACTTTTACTTGGAAGCTGTTATCAAGGAGGATGTTGTTGCTCTTGACATCACGGTGGATGACGTCCGAGGCATGGAGGTACGCCAATGCCTCTGTTGTCTCCACTGCGATCTTTAACCTTAGTCACCATGTCAGGGGACTGGACACGGAGAGTTTTCCGTGGAGATGATCGGCCACTGTTCCATTTGGGATGAACTCGTAAACAAGGAGGAGTTCTTTGCTTTTCTTTGAGGTGCAACCGTAAAGCGTCACCAAATTCTTGTGGCTTATTCGTGCTAGGATCTCAACCTCGTTCATGAACTGGCTAACACGCTTGAAACTGTTCTCATATAAACGTTTGACTGCCACCAGGCACCCGTCAGGTAACTCACCTAGACAAAGGAACAGAAGTTAGATGCAAAAACTGTCCAGGTATTACAAATACGGTTTCCTATAAAGATGCAAGTAATCTTTTTCTAAATTGTTGAGCTTTTGACAGAGTACGTTTCCTCAAGAGTTGTTACAGTAATTAAGAAGAATAATTATGGCACACGTACCATAATAAACGGTACCAAAACCTCCATCTCCAAGTTCCCTAGATTCATGGAATTTATTGGTAGCTTCCTGGAGTTTCTCGTAGCTAAACACTTGAAAACACCGAAGTACGTGCTCCCCTTGCCAAGGGTCGACTTCGAGGACCTGTAAGAAGGAATGTTTTGAGAATGATTAGCAGTACTCATCGTCGTCGCTGTGGTAGAAACGACATCATCACTTCACAGGAGACCGCTGCTGGAGTAAGGAGTTAAAATGTCTTTGCTTTCAACATGAGCAACAAGTCGTTTCTTCTTTCTTGAGATCCGAACATAGCAGCCTACCAAGATTACCAGAACAACCACTATAACTCCTGCGGCGATCCCTGATTAAATGATTCAAAGCCAGTCATCAATGCATTTGAAGTCTGGGCAATCACCAATGTTGATTCACAAAACAGAAAGCTAGAAACTCTGGGATTCAAATGCTACCTGCTATGACTCCTGTTTTACTCGAAGACTTCGATTTCCCTGATGAACTCGAAACTGCAGAACTTGATCCTGATGTACTTGATCCTCCGGAACTTGATCCTGCAGGAGGAGCATCAGATGCAGCAGGAGAACTAGATCCTACAATGGATTAAGATGACATTACAACAAAATGCATACAATTATTGACTCTTAACGCGATTATAGTTTGCAGTTTTTGATGATTATTGTAAAATAAACCTTCATAGGCAATAAGTGCTCCTAACGATCATTGCTGGTGAATCCATCAATGACGACGTGATCCATCAACAAGATGTATGGGAATGCTGGTTAAAACCGCTTGACAGTCGCTCTTCAAAGATCAAAACTGTGGCTGGTGAACGTCACTCGTAGAAAAGCAAATAAGCAGTACGGGACGGGGCAAACTCAAAGACCGCTTCTCAACTACTTCAATTAAATCTTTTTGAGCGCATATCATCCACCATATCTCTGTCGGTTCCTTCTGAAAAAATCTCACGATTCAAGAAAATCCATCAAGTTTTCAGCCCACCAGATTTGACCCCTTCAGATTTTTACTCAAATTAGACACCTGAATATAATACAAGTTATTTTCTGTCTGTAAACGTGCTGGTAAGACTAGATACCATGCTCTTCGTCAAGCAGTAACTTTTCTTGCCAGTCGATGCGTTACAAGTCGTCAATACCCCATCGCTATTGGTCGACGAACAGTTGTAGAACAAAGTGATGTTTTCGTCCAAGGACGTGTAGGTAACAAGGGTGAAGTTGATGGCGATGCTATCGGTCGGGCATTCGTCACTGAAGAGGTCTTCCCTGGCTGCTGTGATAGTATGTTTCGTGGTGTTGATGCCCCTAACATAGTATGTTTGGGACGCTATGGTCATTGTTTAAGGAACTTGGCAGCGGATTTCAAATCCCGGGGAGTCACAGTAGTTTGGCCGGGAGCTTCCGTCATAGAGAGGATATCCCAACGACAAGCCAAGGTTTGCACAGTTGATGGTAGAATCTTTGCAGGTTTCATAGTTTGTGGCAAGAAGAGATTGTGGAAGATAGATCATGTAACGCCCCAAGATTAGGTTATTACAGATCGATATGGTCAAGATGAGTGTTGCGATCACAGAGAGCGATGATGATGATAGAGGGATAGCCAGAGTTCCCTTACAAAAGAGGAGAAGAGGAGAGGAGGATTGATATTTAACATGCCTATGTGATGAAGGCCTACGAGAACTTATTCAAAGGAGAAGGTGTTGAACTTGAAGGTTAGAGTTGGTGTTCATTGTCTATGTTGTTGTCAATGAGTTACACTGCAATGAGTACATACAAGTATATATATGTCCTAATTTAACACTTCTTAAGTTGGAGCATAAACATCAAACATACCCAACTTACTAGATATAATATCAATGTGAGCTTTTCGGAATGGCTTGGTTAGGATGTTAGCAAGTTGAAAATTCGTCCGAACGTGAATCAGCTGAATGCAAGGGGAACAAGATGATGTCCCTATGACGAGGTCTCTAACTAGATGACAATCTACCTTAATATGTTTGGTGCGCTCATGAAAAACCTCATACTTGACGATGTGCATTGTTGCTTGATTGTCACAGTGTAGTCTCATCTGACTATTTTGATGAACACCTAGCTCGTCGACTACACGTTTTGTCCAAACTAGCTCACATGAGGTTTTTGTCTTTACTCGATATTCTGACTCCGCATTAAATTGAGACACAATAGTCTGTTTTTTACTCTTCCACAAAACTAGGTTACCACAAAAAAAGACACAATATCCAGTGGTGGATCTTCGACTAGTGGGGCAGCCTGCCCAATCGACATTAGTGAAGACTGCTATCCTGTTATGTCCCAGATCAGAGTATACTAATCAATTTTTTGGAGATCCCTTGAGGTATCTAAGAATCCGTACCGCTGAATCCCAATGGATAGTGTGACGGACAGATGTGAACTTATTCACCACACTCACTGGATAGATAATATCAGGTCGAGTAACTATCAGATAATTCAATTTCTCAATTAGTCTCTGATATCTCTCAGGATCATGTAGGGGTTCTCCATTCTCTAGTATCAGATTGATCTCAGAAACCATCGGTGAGTCTATAGGCTTGCATCCAAGCAACTCGTATTCTGAAAGCATATCAAGGACATACTTCGCCTAAGAGATAAGGATTTTACCAGGAGATCGTAGTACCTCAATACCAAGGAAATACTTGACCTTGTTCAGGTCGATAATATCGATAATCTGAAATTGCTCTCTCAAGAACTTATTTAGTATAGAGATCCCCTCGACATCATCGCCAATAATGATCAAATCATTCACATACGCAACTTGGATGATGGTCTTCTCCTGTAAATGTCTGTAGAAGACTGAATGATCACCAGCACTCCTGGTCATGCCAAACTGACTGAGTGTTTGAGATAGACGTCCGAACCATACTCGAGGAGATTGTTTGAGACCGTACAAAGATCTCTTTAGACAACAAACTATGGAGGTCTCCTCCTGAACAACAAATCGAGGTGGTTGAGTCATATATATCTCCTCCTTAAGAATGTCATTGAGAAATGTATTCTTGACATCAAGCTGGTGGAGTGATCATCGGCGTATGGTAGAAAGAGCAATGGAAATACGGACAGACGTCATTTTGGAAACAGAAGAGGTCTCCTCGTAGTCCACACCATAGGACTGAGAGTAGCCTTTGGCAACCAACCAAGCATTGACTCGGTTGAGCGATCTATTAGGATGAACCTTCATAGTGAATACCCATTTGTAACCGACAACACGTTTGCCAGGCAGGAGAGGATAGAGATCCTAGGTCTCATTTTTTCATAGAGCTGACATTTCCTCCTGTATAGCACTAAACCACCCTAGATGTTATAGGAACTCAGACACATTCTTAGGAACAAAGTAACTGTCAAGACGGGTGGTGAAGACATGTTAACCAACAGATAAGGCGGAGTAGCGACATCAGGTTATTCAGGTTAGGAATTTTGTGGAGGTGCAGGTGCAGGAGACATACAAGATTCATGATCCTGCATATTTTGAACAGAGTTAGTATCAGAATGAAGATTCTTACCCCTTCGAGTGTCTTACCCCTTCGAGTCTATATATATGAGTAATCGTTGGCCCAGGAGATGTCGGTAGCCCATCACTCTCAGAAGGTGAAGAAGAAACGTTCGAAATTTCAGAGTATTCCAGAATAGACACAGGTGAGGCAGGAGTGAAGGAGTTACCAACACTATTAGAATCTAGGTGGTATGGTACAGACTCCGTAAAGATAACATCAGGTGATATAAAATACTATTTTAGCCTAGGACTATAGCTCCGATAACCCTTTTGAGTACCAGAAAAGCCCACAAAGGGTATCTCAAGGACTTAGAGTCAAGTTTTGTACGATCAGGTCGGATATCATGGACATAACAGACACAACGAAAAACTTTGGGTGTGACAAAAAATAAAGGTGCAGACCGGTACAAGATATTATACGATATTTTATCATCAAGTACAGACGATGGCATAAATTTGATCAAGTAACAGGCAGTGAGAATCGCATCTGCTCAGAAATGATAAGGTACATGTCCATGAATCATCATAGTACGAGTCAGCTTAAGGATGTGTCTGTTCTTGGGTTCAGCCACCCCATTTTGTTTGGGTGTGTAAGCACAAGATGATTCATGGATGATACCATGATTATTCGTGTATTGCACAAATTCACTCGTAAAATATTCTTTTCCATTATCAGTACGAAGAGTTTTAATAGTAGTGTGAAATTGAGTTTGAATAAGAGAAAAAAAATCATGAATTTTGAAAAAAAAATTTGTCGAGATTTAATAATAAAAATCTAAGTGACACGAGAGAAATCATCCACAAAAATAATAAAATAACGAAAACCTGATATTGACTCACTTGGGTAAGGACCCCAAACATGTAAATATACTAAAGCAAAAGAACTATTAGACTGACTAGTAAACCTGAGTAAGTGGGAAGCACGGAGGTGCTTCCCTTGGATACCGGACTCACAAACTAATTCTGAAATAGTTTGAAACTCTGGACAGATCTTCTTCAACACCGGGAGAGAAGGATATCCCAACTAACAATGAACCCCCTTAGCATTAACGGCAATCAGGTAAGCCATCTCTGAGGTGAGCCTTCCATATGATACAGACCTTTGTCCTTATATGCAGTGCCAATTAACTTGTTCGTTCCCAATTCCTGAAAGATACATTTAGATGGAATGAAGATAACTGACCAATATAACTGTTCTGTTATTTTGCTAACAGACATGAGGTTCTCAGGAAAGGAAGGGACATAGAGGACAGAAGATAGTGGTATGTTTTGTGCTATTTGGGTAGATCCAACCCCTTCTATACTGCAGGTTGAACCATTAGCGATCTGAATTGGGGATTGTTTGGATGTGGTGAAGTTAGACAATATACTCTTATTACCAATCATGTGATCAGTGTCCCCAGAATCAACAATCCAAGATGGTTTAGATGCTATAAAACAACTAAAAGTCATACCTGAGTAGGTTAAAGAAGGAATCAATCCACTGCTTTTGCTAAACCAAAGTTTGCTTTTAGTATGACAAATCGCGCTTTAAAAGCGGGAAATTCACACCATCGTCAAAGATCCCAAGTTTCAGATACAAGAAAAAGGACCACACTGATTCCAAATAAGCACTAAACAGATTCAACCCAGATCAGGAAAACCCTGACTCTAGCTAGCCAACATGCCCTGAAGCTTGAAGATTCACAAAACCCAGAGACCTTGACCGGAGAACAGATCCAGTACAGAGCAAAATTGTCTACTCACGATACCAACAGAAACAGGATCATCGAATTCATACTAGCAAAAAACCTGAGCACTCGATGAATTAGAATTTAGCAAACCAAAGCTGAGAATCAATTCACCATGAGAACCAAACTCGAACCAAATATCTGGCATCAAGACCAAGCCGGAGTGCGATAACGTCAAGCAAGAACAGAATCCAAGGGCCTCAGAAGGTCAGCAACATTAGTCATCGAGGGGTATCGAGCACAGACAGGGGTCTCAATTCATCATCGGCCGCAACAACATTGAACGGTGTCGTCGTCGTCGTAAACTATTGTTGTTTTTACTGCGGTTGCGACGTCCCGAATCCGAATCCATATCCTCCACCGTCTCCGTCACTCAACACAGAACCCCTCCTCTTCATCGTCGGAGACGATGTTCGACGCCTCCTCCTCCTCTGCTTCCCACGTCCTCCGTGATTGGCCGCTCGAGGGAGGCGTATCTTCGCGACGAACAGGGAAGACGGTGCGTGGTGTGAGGTGGGTGGCGATGATGGCCACGACGGCGGCGGCTGTTGGGTTAGAGTGGTGGTGTGAGGCGGTTAGTGTTTTTACTCTGATATCATGTTGTTTTGAATGAGTTACATTGCAATGAGTACATATAAGTATATATATGTCCTATTTTAACAGTCTAATTTTCTCAATTATAAAAATATGGAAACAGAAGACTTTGACAAAGAAGGATAGAAGCTTCCATTTCTTGGTTTGTGCTTTCTAGTTTGGAAATTGCCTTGGAAATACAGCTTTGCATGACTTGGTCTACCAAAGCAACAATGATACTTCTACTAGTCCCCTATGGATCTAAGATTTTTTCCACAAAAACACGAAGTTGATTGAAATGTTTATGGTTTAGACTTTTGTATTATTTTTACTGTGGTTTCTGTAATAACCAACATAACCAAACTTGCTTACATATTCTCTTTATTGCATCTTCTACTCTTTTTTTCCTTTACAAACGGTAAATTTTATTGCTTAATCAAACAGTACGCAGCAACAATACATGACACTTCCCCTTTAAGCTCAGCATGCTATATCTAAACTAAGCATAAACTAATCACACAATACAAAAAGAGCAAGAATCATCAAACAAAAGTACACCATCTCCCCAGCACATCGCTTGCGATTCTTCTGGTAATTTTGCACGTGTTGAGATATGTGAGAGCAGGTTTACCCACATCGAACATAGAAAAAGAGAAAAAACAGAATATATATATGAGGAACCCATAACCCATCAACTTAAACCACCCTTTGGACTTTCCCCCGAATCTTAACAACACCTTCATAGAAAAATCTGTCATTACGCTCCTGCCAAATCGCCATGCATTGGATTAAAATCTATACTCAATTCAATTCAAAGTCAATCAAATCCATATCATTCCATTAATTTTATTGATCCAATCCAATCAATTCAAAGAAATCCAGATTGAATTAGATGGTTTTTTTTAATTTTTTTATATTGTTAATTAATGAAAAGCTAAAGTTACATATTAATCTTTTTATTTTATATTTCATTAATTCTTGAAATTTTAAAATTGATTTAATTATATGCTTCATGATGATAACAAAAGATTATAAGAATAAAATATTAATAACAATATGGACCACATCACGTTCACGTATCACAATGTTGTAAACAACTAACATGAACACTATCTATGTTATTGTAGACTCATCTATACCTTACATGTTAAAAAAATCAATGCGTAACAAAATTCAGATTAATAGCCCTCGGCATGTCGGGTCACAACAATGGAGACAATTATTATACTAATAACAACTCAAAATTTCATTTCTTACAAGGAATTACAAGCTCAATACAATATCCAACAATTCCCACCACAAATGACAAATAATACTTCATCAGATTTGTAGAATATGCATCAAAATCGCTAATCTGCTATTATTCAACAGATATAAACTTAGATTTAAATTCCCACCTTGACCTATCTCAAAAGAAAAGCCTAATTTTTGGGAGAGTATCAAAATAAGATGGCGATTGCAATCTAATTTTGATTAAATCAATGTTGTTTATTTATTTTTAAAATTATAATTTGACTAGTCAATAATTCATGGATAAATCCATATCCAATCCAATAGATTTGGATTTTATTTTGATCCAATCCATCATAATCCAACTCAAAATTTTACCTAATCCAATCCAATGCTCATCCCTAATAGCAATCATGATCTTTCTCCTCGACCTGGCAATATCAGTTTTGCCACGACAAACGGATGTTAACCATCGACACCAGTCCATTCTAGCACACTCACCCATTCTAAGCTTCAGCTTCCTTGCTATAATCTCCAAAACCCTTCGAGGGAAACCACAAGCATAAAAAAGATGCTGCACTGTCTCACTTCCATTCTGGCATAGGAGACAAACATCATGAGGACACAATCCATGTCTGACCAGCCACGATTTCACCCTATGCTTCCGTTTAAAGCCCAGTCATAGAACAGAATCATGCTTAGGAAGGATATCTTTACACCATACCAGTCTCCACCAAGACACAAATAGCAGAATGTAACGTTCCGACTTTCACGTCTTGACAACACGTGGGCGTTATGTCATCACAGACTCAATCCGAGACAATGTCAAATAATCCGGATAGGTTTAAAGGTATAGAGAGTCAAGGAATTATCTGTACATCATCATTAGATCATTTTCAAATACTCTAACTTTATTACATATGGTACTAATACTAAATACATTCTTAGTTACAAGATACAATAATCACATTTATTACAAGTTCTTAAGTTACATGTCTTACTTTATTGATATGATCAATATAAGCTATATTGAGCCAAAGATAGGTTTATGTTATATTTTTCGTAAAAATACGTGGATAGCTAAATGCATGCAATCCTTATTTTACTGGCACTGTCATCAATCTGTTGGTTACCTACAAACGAAATACATAACCTGTGAGTATAAAACTCAGTAACGTACAATATATGAATTTTATTTCCAGAGAACTTATAGAAAACGTTTTTCGTAACTTATAGAAAAATATGAGCGTCATATCAAACAATATTTTCGTTTATACGTCTTCATATCTTTTGTCTTTTTATTTTTTTTATTACCATGAGTCCATGACTCGACTCGAAAGACAACTCCAAAAATATGACAAACTCATAGTATAGAGATAGTGCATCAATCGTTAGTTGGACTACCCCTAAGATTATGTTTTTGCACCTGCATATTTCGGGTGTCGTCCTGCACCTTATGTGCGCTTTCAATGAGGCACCAGATGCCTACATTGAGATGATTTGGGCCTCTCTGTGGAGAGTCATCCGGATGCCTTGCACCACAACGACGTCGAAGCCGCTGCATCGATGAAGGAGACTCTTACAACATCTTCGAATTATTTTGAGCTTATTACAATGCACGAGACTAATCGAGAGTGTGTGTTATTGAGATCCATGATATAATATATACAAGAGTCATTTGGAATGCCTTCAATTTGTGAAAAGCTTACAATCTTATAAAAAGATAGTACACCTTGTATTGCACAACTCAAAGAATGTTATATCAAAGGCAACAGAATAAAACATATGTCATCAAAATTCTTATTGTCTCATGATCTTCAAAAAGATGGGGTCATCGATCAGCGACGAATCGGCTCAAGTGACAAATTGATAGATTTATTCACAAAAACATTAACAGAAATAATCTTTATGAAGTTCAGGCATAAGATAGAAATGAGAAAACTTAATAATTTTCTTGAATAAAATTCTAATGTTTAAGAAAATTTTGTTTGAAAGGAGAGATTATACTCTCGTCAAACTTTTTAAAAAGATAAATCAAATAAAAAGTAAAAAGTTTAACACAAAGTTCATCTGTCACACTGTTCCACTTATGGGTACGAAAAATTAAAATATTTTGTAAAAGCTTGTTGGGCCGATCCTTGGTGCTCCACCGTTATCGATATCAAATGATCATTCTACGATCTTATAACACGAAAGTATATAACATTTCACTGTCAAATTTAAGTTTCGAATAACTCTAGAGAGATTCAAAGTTGCACTTAACGGATTGTACCAAAAAAGAAAAAAGGTTACACTTAATGGTGTGACAGTGCAATTGTTTCACAGCCACTCAGTACCTTTCTGCTTGTAAACTTCCATGAAAGTAACCCATATAGTCAAGTCAACACCATTTAACAAAAAGCCAACAAAAATATAAACAACCTTCATTGATCAAAGACCACGCCAAGTCAAAACACGGCAATGCCTCAATGATCATGACTTGATATTCGTCCGTCGTCACTCAACTCCTGATATTATCCTTTCAAATTACTGTTTTAGAGGGGGAAAAAAAAGGAAATACAGAATTGCTTATCAATACAAATAATTGAGCATTTACATCTCGACACAATATATCAAAAGTTTTGCCTAGTCGAAGACAATTCAAAGCATTTTCTCTCCTCACCTGACCTTTCTCTTCTTCCTATATTGATACAACAAAACTGGATAATCCCACAGATGGGTTTCCCTTTGCCATCCTTCTACAAACTCCTCATCATGATCATATCAATCCATTTTAAACAGTCTCTGCTAGCCGAAGGTGCCTCAAACTACGAAACCTGCCAAAATGGTACTATCAGCTGTGGGAACATTCGCAACTTCGGATACCCTTTCTATGACGGAACCACCAGGCCGGACTACTGTGGCTATCGTGGGTTCCAAATCTTCTGCAATAATTCTCAACCATTAATCATCATGGCGTCGCAGATCTATAACGTTTTACAGGTCAACTTAACTAGACAAACTCTCACGGTTGCAAGGCCTGACTACTACACCAGCCCGTGCCCGCAGGTTCTCTCTAATATCACCATCAACCTCACCCTTTTCAGCTACACGTCGTCAGATGAAAACATCATTTTGTACTACAACTGTTCGTCGCCCCTTAGTGTTGGGGAGGAGACGAGTTGTAGCAGGGCTTTCAACACGACCAGTTACTTCCTGACGAAGAGCTTGCTCTCGAACCTTTCCAGCACACAAACAGCAAGGTGCAGTGGGAGTCTGATTGTTCCGGTCCTGGCCTCTACCTTACGTAACAACGGAAGTCTTCTCAATTCAACTCAGAAAGGCTTTGAATTAAATTGGTTCGCGGATGATGATAATTGCACCGTATGCCGAGCAGAAGGAGGACAGTGTGGTTATGATTGGACTAACAATCTGTTTGCTTGCTATTGTTCTGATGGATCAAACGGCTGCAGTAACTCTTTCACAGGTATGATGCCTCTTTCTTCTTCCTCGCCTGCCATGACTTGAACAAGCTGGTTGATCGTCTAAGCTAATTATACTTTAGGTAAAGTGGAAACATGTACTATCATCTCATCATCGGGAGATTTTCCCTCTAGTATCTTTCCGTTCTTTGATTTGGCCCAACCCATTTTTCGATGTCCCAGCTAGTCAGAGCATCTTCAAGAGAACGGGCCTGAATCATGAATTATGGGAGCACCTGCATGCTAAGCATGTTTGGCTGATCAACATGGTCTGTGCTGATGGCTGTTGAAATTATTGAAAGCAAAAAATCAGCAGTAAAACCAGCAACGAGAACAAAAGACGCTGTATCAACATAAAGCATTTATAGTTTCCGTTTCATCGTTTCAAAAAACAGCGATCGTATCCACCACTACTGATTCATTGTTCAGAGGAACGAAAGAGGAAACAAGAAACGAAATCATTACCAAACAGAACTTTAATGCTTCAATTTTGACCAGATGATCAAGCATGTTGTTTTGATGGATAGTTTAGTTAACTACTCTTTGTTTGTTTGAAATCGTCAAACATGTCGACTGTTGAATGTTTGCTCGCATTCGTCAAACATGAAAATCTGGATATATTATGCTTTGTAGCCGACACCAAGTTCATTTAGTAATGCATAAATTGATATCATCCATACCCCCTATTTTTCCCCGTCAAATGACAGGATTTGCTTTGGCAAGGAAACCATATGATCAACTTATCCCATCAAACAATAACAAATAAAAACCAAGAAAGAAGAACAAATAGCTTTATCTATTGTAATGAGACTGCAACAATAGTTATACTACGTGTTTATAGAAAATTGATCTCCCGCTACCTCTGATGCCCATCTTCTCTTGCAGTATTTGTGCAACCCAAATCTTCTACAACAACATGGCTCACAGCAGGTATTATTTGGATCCTACAATTTCAAGCTTCCTGGTTCGTGACTCAATATTGCGGAGGCCCAAAAACTTTAAATCCCAGATATGCTATTTTTCACCTTCACCAAATTCTACTAAAATCCTTTCACACAGGACACTCAAATGCCTAGCTATAGTAATTAACTTATAATCTGCAGCTTAAACTAAGCTAATTCATTCTTACAACATATATTTCTATCTAAATGTATACATAAGCAGGGGAACTATATCAAAGACAAGTTTGGTTCAAGTTTCTCAAAAAAGGTAACCAGTTTAAACAGCAAGTCTTTACCTTATTCTGGCTGCAGGTTCAATTGTTGTTGGTGCTGTAGTCCTGATTGCTGTGGTGCTTATTTGGAAAGTAACCAGTTCCGGTAAATCAAGTGAGAGTGCTCGTGTTGAGGCTTTTCTAAAAGACCATGAGTCAGTTGCTCCGAAAAGATACACCTACAGTAATACAAAGAGAATAACCAATAACTTCAGAGAAAAGCTGGGCGAAGGAGGATATGGGAGTGTTTACAAAGGGAAGTTAAATGATGGTCGTCTAGTCGCTGTAAAACTGTTGAAGAAATCAAAGGGAAATGGAGAGGAGTTCATCAATGAGGTTGCAAGCATTAGCAGGACTAACCATGTCAATATAGTCAGTCTACTAGGCTTCTGCTCTGAGGGTAGCAAAAGAGCTCTCATCTATGAGTTCATGTCTAATGGATCACTGGAGAAATTCTTAAACGACAAAGATGAAACTCAGTCTCTTTCCCTGGACACTCTGTTCCGAATCGCCATTGGAATTGCTAGAGGATTAGAGTACTTACATCGAGGATGCAACACAAGAATATTGCACTTTGACATCAAGCCCCACAACATTCTTCTAGACGGGGAGTTCCAGCCTAAGATTTCCGACTTTGGATTGGCCAAGTCATGTCTGCCCAAAAAAAGTATCATCTCAATGTCGGGGATGAGAGGTACGGCAGGATATATAGCTCCAGAAGTATTTTGTAGAACCTTTGGTGGTGTCTCTCACAAGTCCGATGTCTATAGCTATGGGATGATGGTTTTAGATATGATTGGATGTCGGAGAAATAACAATCCAGATGCTGAATCCAGGAGTGACGTCTACTTCCCTAATCACATTTACCAACAACTTGTGCATGGGAGAGAGCTTAACCTGAGTAACGTGTCCAATGACGAGGAACAGGAACTGCTGATGAAGATGTTACTGGTGAGTTTCTGGTGTATTCAGACAAATCCTTCAAGCCGTCCTCCAATGGGCAGGGTTGTTGACATGCTAGAAGCAAAGATCGAGTCCCTGGAAATTCCACCAATGCCAACTCTGTCTTCCCCGCCAAGATCACCACCTCATTCCTCGTCTACACCAATAATCACATCATCAAGACAAGGGTATTCACATGAATGTGAACCTGATCGGCCCTGAGGAAATGTAATATGTGAAAAGAGTTCAGCTCGTTCTCATTTCAACTTAAACGCCCAGTACCCAATTATATAATCATCAATTTTCTGCTCCATTGTCTAGCATTTTCTCCATGTCTTTGGTGAGCTCTAGAGGGAAACAGCACAAAAAATTCGCTGCGGCAGGCACTTGCAAGTGACATTCTACAACAAGCACGTATCCAACCTAGATGCAAAAGAGGAATATGCTTATAGCTTGTGCAAGGATAGACAGGCTTGGTACACGCAGGACAAACTGAAAGAAGATATCTAACTGCAACAAGAAAGGGCGAGCATCCCTAGAACATGTGGCAGGACAAGGTACCCCAGATAATTACTCTCTCTGTTCCACAATATCAACAACATTGATGTGGGGATTTGTTGAGATAAATTTTGGCTTGTGTCATTGAAGATCAAATATAATTTGATGCAAATTTGTTTTGTAACATTAACGACGGTTTAACTTATATAGTTTCGGCTATGCAAAGAAAGACTTTTATTGGCATCATTTCATAGACTATGTATTGAGTAGTGACAATTGTAACAAAAGCTGCCTACATTATGAGACATAGGGAGTATAAGAGAACGCAAGCTTATTTATTCACGACTCGACCATCCGAGTCATAATAACGAAAAACATATGTTGACAAGTACAGTGTGATGCACCAACACACCTTGATCATACCCTAACAGACTTCCTCCAATCTTAGCTACATATCAACAATACAGTCGATTGATGCACACATTTCAAATGATGATTGCACATATTATATCAAGCCACAATTCAACAAAACAACACGACAATTGAAAACATTGGTCTCAACAGCGACAACGAGAACGCGCGAAATTCAGACAGCATAGTATAGATACGGGTGAGGAGAGAAAGAAATTTAACCGTTTCACACATGATCCCTTGAAGTGTCGACGAAAATCTCCCTATGAGGAACCCTAAATCGATTTGATCCATTGCTTCGTAGCAGTTTTGGGAATCCTGGTGCCTGATTTAGGGTTCGCATTCGACAGGGAAGTTGCGATTTTAGGTCCGATGTAGGTGAAGTTGCTGATATTTCTCTTCGTTTCGGGAATCCCTTGTTTTAGCAAATCTCTTTTTGACCGAATTTGTCTTTTGGACGGACTTTGTCGGTGGGATCAGAGGGAATTTAACGGTTGCCTTAACGAACATTATGGGCGCAGGTTTCTTCAGTTTGACCTTATCTAATGGGTTCAAGTGATCACGTCCAATGTCCTTTTTTGAGGTCCTATTAAAAATAATCTGAGCAAAATATTTGGACGAGCTTCATTTGTTATTAGTGACAAATAGAGGATTTAGTAATGCAGATTTGATGAAGGTTTCTCAAAGATCGATATGCCTTTAACAAACTTTACACGGAAGTCGTGCAAGTTCGCCTGGACTGATAAGTTCAAGGAGGCGTTTGCAGAATTTTTAAGAAGCATCTCACTTCGGCACTAGTTCTCACCCTTCCTTCTGACGAGGAAGGATTCTGCATTTACAGTGACGCATCTATTCAGGATTTTGGGTGTGTACTTATGCAGCACGACAAGGTGATTGCCTATGCTTCAAGACAGTTGAAATCGTCTGAGAGTAAATACCCTACTCATGACTTGGAGTTAACGGCAATGATTTTTGCTCTGAAAATCTGGACACTATTTGTATGGTGTTTCGTGTCAAATTTTTATCGACCAGAAGGGTGTAATATATTTCCACTCAGAGAGAGTTGAATATGCAACAAAGAAGATGGTTGGAACTTTTGAAGGATTATGACCTAGACATCCACTATCATCCTGGCAAGGAAAAACATGGTAGCTGACATCTTGAGCATGAAGGTTAGGAAAGCAAAAGACAGTCTGTAACTATTGAGGATCACAGAAGCAGAGCTGATCGATGAGTCCAGCAAACTGGGGATGGAGATTCATCAAGGAACGAATGAGGCTATGCTCATAAACATGGTGGTGCAGGCGACTCTTCGGGATGAGATACTGCAGCACAGGAGATGAACGCTCATAAACATGGTGGTGCAGCCGACTCTTCGGGATGAGATACTGCAAGCACAGGAGATGAACGATGAAACTAAGGGAGGAAGCCCAGCAAGGGAAAGCAATATGGTTGTAATCCATGAGAATGCCTCTTGAAGGTTTCAAGGGCGCCTCTGTGAGCCTAACGACGATCACTTGAAAAGGAAGATCATGGAGGAAGCACATCAAACCCCTTATTCTGTTCTTCCAGAAGGTAATAAGATGTACCAGGATCTACGTCAATACTTCTAGTGGGGGAACATGAAAAGGAAAGTCTTCTGAGTTTATGGCAAAAAGTATCACATGCCAGCGTGTCAAGATCGAGCATCAACGACGTGAAGGCTTATTACAACAGTTGAAAATACCTATATGGAAATGGGAATAAATTTCTATGGACTTGATAGTTAGGCTCTCATCCTGTACCTGCATAACTCTAGCGGATCTGAACACCATCACCTGATCCGTTGCGGATTTGAATACCTCCGCCTATATCTATCATGATACATTGTGGATCTGAACACCTTCTTAGATTCATCACAGGTCTGAATGCTATCCGTAGTTTGCCGATGTATAGCAAACTTCATTGTTAATTGAATTTTCCCCTGCCCGAACAGCCGAACTTGAATGATCTCTTATACATCCCTTCTATAGTCGGAGATAAGAGCATGTACAATGATATTTGCTATATTTAACCGAAGCGATCTATATTTTAACGATAAAATAATAACATTTTATAATTTTCCTATGTTATTTCACTGCAAGCATGTTATATCCATAGTAACAATGTTTTTTAATAGATGACTACCAAAGAGACACAAATGTGTGATTGAACTTATGTTGTTTTGTTCAAGTTTGGATTTGCCGATAACTAATTGCTATGAAAAAAAAAAAAAAAAAAAAAAAAAAGACAATTGCCATTCTTGTTGTCAAATGTAGCACAAGAATTTTGGCAAAGACAAAATTTGTCAAGTGAAATACATATCAATCAGAGGAATCATTTATGGAACACTCAGGTTATATTTTAACAAAAGGAACCTATTTAGCATGTCTATTGCAATCGTTCCAAGATCTTTCGAATTCAAATGTGTTGTTCATCGTTTGATTATTTAGCTCAATGAGTCATAAGAAAGGTTTCACTCATTGAGAAACAACTTCTCCTCTTAACCATGACACAAGGGATTCCACACCTTCTAATCACATTAGAAAATAATCTTTTTATTATAAATATATAATAGAAATAATATTAAATATATTTCACATCATCAATTCACGAAATTACGTGGATATTAATTTGTAAACCCTGATGCAATGCTTAATAAATGTGAATACTCATATAATACCGTTCAATGGAATTTGTAGATAAAGGATTTCAATACTGAGCAATCCAATCATAAACTATTTCTGATAGTTACTTATATCTACCGTTTGGAGTGACGCTGGGCAAGCGTACCTTGAAACTTAATGAAAAGAAAGCAAAAGAAGAAAGAAGAAGAAGAAAATCAAGGCCAAGAATGGGACACAAAACGCATACGTGGCTGGGAAAACATCAATTGAGTACACCCAATCAGAGCCAACCATTGCCTTTCCCCCTCTCCACCAAATTTCTATCTTGCTCATATGTGGCCCTTGAGCTCCAACGACAACTATTGCTTCCAACACAACCAAAACACAAAACTTAAACCTTAGCCACTTCGACCATCGCTCATCCGAGACTTCTCTTGATTCGTTGCACTATCCGCTCCAGCACTGCCTCGACTCTGAAGCTCAACCAATTCAAAGATTTTTCGAGAGAATCGAAATCCTTTTGTCCGGATTCCTTCCGTGCAAATACGAGCTCGACGTCTTCGTATCGTGGTCAGTTGTCTTCGGAAAGAAAGACGGCGGGAAGATTGACATACGAGTCTGAAAGCGAGGGGAAGGACGGGACGATGTTCGGAGGCGGCGGCGGCATCGCTGCAGATGAAGTGAAAATGACAGAGGTGGAGTCGTCAAAGGTATATGCTTCTATGGCTTCATTGATCAGCTCTTTGAAGTTCCCTGCATTTGCATCATTTCATAAGATCATTGAACCATGAAAGCATTAATGTCAACGCATGGTTCACTGTACATTATGGAGGCTCTCCCATTTCATGATCAATTAACGTTAGCTTGTTATTTTGTAAACAAAAGCTGGATGTATCCTTTCGATCACCAAGAAAGGTTTCATCATTTCGGAGCCGTTCATACTAACTCTAATGTTTAACATGACCGACGACAGAAGCGGAATATATGCATCCACTACGGTCAATTATTAACGATATCCGTGGAGTCTTTGATCAAGATCAACTTATTTTCAGTTTTCATCTCCTCCCCACTGTATTCAAGCCTATGATTTTCATGCAATGCACAGGTTTCAAATAATCGGCTTCAACTCTAGCTCTTGAGTGGAACTTGAAATGAGTCAGAAACTGTCTTCAAACGCAAGAGAACTGCATCGAGTAAAGAAGAACATGAATGAAATTGATGAGTCCAGGAGTATCTCAGAAACCATAAAAGCTGAAGCAGAACTTGAGCTCCTTGAAGCAAAGAAAACAGCAAAGAAGCTCTCCTTCCAAATAGAAGAATCCAAGTCGAAAGCAAGGCAACAGGAACGTGATATCCGAACAACAAACAAGGCAACTAAAGTAAGAGACGGACAAATTTTGGCACCCAACAAAATGGAAAATCATGAGACTGATAAAGTTATCCGAGAAGTAAAATCCATTAAGCAAGAACTAAGTGAGCTTAAGCTTGACAAAGCACGTGTTTTACAAGAGAAATCCGAAGCAGAGAAGAAACTGAAAGCCTCAATGTCTAGAACTGAGGCTCACATGCAGTCTTCAGAAGAACTGAGAGAACAGATTGAGGAACTAAATGAAGAGATTGTGCTTGTGGAATTGGCTAGAATCGAGGCAGTCAAAGAACTCGCAGTGGTTGAAGCTCAGAGGAAGGAAGAATCTCAAAAGTTCTCTTCCTTGATGGAAGAGAAGAGGAGGAGGATCAGTTCGCTGATGGAAGGTGTTGAACGTGTTAAAGCAGTCGAGGAAATGCTGGCTGTGACTAATTCAGAGATCGAAGTGTTACAAAGCGAGCTGAACTTCATCAGAGAAATAGAAAAAATATCAAATACTGGAACTGGCATCAACAGTCACGAAACATATGAGTCTTTGAATGAACTCAATGCAGTGAAGGAGGAAATAGAAGCTCTCAAGAAGGAATTAGCATCCAAGAAAGAACAAGGATTTCAGTCTATGGTATCAATGGATTTAATAAGGAAGGAGCTTGATCACACCTTAGCAGAGATCTCTCGACTGAAGAAGCGAGAACTAAAAGAAGAAAAGGCTATCGAAAAGCTAAACTCTCGGCTCATAAAAGCACGGGATAAGCTTGAAGCAGCATATGCATCAGAAGCAACAGTGAAAAGCATTTTATCATCCATGTCTGCCACAATAGGTCAGCTGGAAGCAGGGACACAGGCCGCCAACAAAGAACGGGAACTCCTGGTAGAAGAAACAGCGAGGATTAAGTCAGAGGTTGAGGAAACAGATTTCTTAACTGGCTTAGTTGAGGAGACGGTAAAGGCCGCCATTGAAGAGCTGGAAGAGGTCAGGTCATCTCAATCCATGGCTCTGGCTAAATTAAAAGTTCTCGCAGATAACACTATGAGGACTCGAGCTTTGGCTGGTAAACATAGCCGAATGATCACCATCTCCAAATTTGAGTATGAATACTTGCACGGATGTGCAGCTGGAGCAAGGGAGGTTGCAGACAAAAAGGTGGAAGCAGCCGAATCTTGCATTGAAGCATTGAAGATGAGCGAGAAGGAGATCGTGATGGAGACAGAGATGGCTCGAAGAGAACTCAGAGAACTGAACGTGAACGAGGTGCAAGAGCTTCACAGAGCCAACAAATCATTGACAGTAAAAGAATTAGTTGATGCCGAATTCCAGAGTAAGAGAGACAGAGAAATTGAGGATTCTGAGGAACACGTCATGGAACCATCACCTAGGATCAAGCCAACCAAGGATGCTTTCGGATCTTCAAGAATGTCGAAGCATCGGAAATCCACCACACAAGGGAGACATGCAGCACGTTCCAGTTCTCTCATGATACGACGAAGGAGAAGAGTCATGCTGAACCTAGCTAGATGTTTTGCCGGGAAGCAGATCATCGGAGGCCTCGACATACAAGAGGTATCATGAAAATTTGGTGTGTGCTAGGAAATGTAATTTATATATTGGTTCTGATTACTTGTAGATACTGTCTGTATCTTTCATAGCATTCAGATTAAAGCAAATTGCCTCAAAGTTTACTTCAATCAACAAAGCATTTCCTGATATATGTGTTCATGATCCGCCGCATGTTGAAGTTCTAGGGTTCCTTGAGCTACTTAACATGGAATCACTACGAATGTGTATTACTAAAACATCAAGGGTAAGGTAGCTAACCTTCAGTTACTTCTGTTCATGTGAAACTCCGGCCTTTCGCGTGACAACCAATGGAGAAAGACTTCCTTCAGCCAAAGTTAAGGAAACCGTCACCAAGCATGGAACAAACAACTACACCATTGAAAACCAAACGAGGTGAACATTATTTGCACCAGAGTCAGTTCTCTGGCAGTATCACATTCCCAAAAGGTCAAAACTCGATTGATACTTGCACTCACAATCGAATTACAACACTTACTCCAACTATGCTCAAGCCGACCATATGCTTAAGCCTGTATCCATACACCATTGCTTACTCATCCAAGTTCAAGCAAGCCCCACACAACGCCTTCAAAAGCCGATATGTTTCAAGAATGAAGATCCGCACTGAACAACAACCGAATCACCAATGTCAATAAGTTTTGATGCATTATCAACCTTGTTCGCTTTTCGCAAAGCAATCACTCACTCTAACTAAGAATGTTGCAAAAAAGTCTCTAAAATCAAAGCACATTGATCAATGCGATCCTATGATTCTTCTCGCAGCGAAATAAAGTACAGGGAAATTGAGGTCATTTTAATTCACCTGCCAATCCAATCAAACAGGACTCAGAACCGTAAGCTTCAGATCCAAATCCCATGAGTCATGGACCCGACCCGAAACCCTAACCGCCTCGTTTCGTCTACCTACGACCAGGACGATCGCGTCGGCGAAGTCCTCTTCGGAGATGATATAAACCAGAGATTCGATCGCTAAGGGCAGCACTTTCGAGCCCTATAGCGACGTCGCCGGCGGGGTAGGATATTGGTCGCACCGTCCGCTGTAGTTTTGGGTCCATTACTCCGGGCTGAATCCAGAAATGGATAAAATGGAGCATTTCACTGTGTAATAACTCTTCTCCAACACTGCATCAATCCCAATTTAATTAAAAGATTTATATTAGGATTAAAATATTATATTATAATTAAATTATGTTGAAGAAACAAAAAATAATCTCTTTTTTTAATGAAAAATATAATATTTATCTCATAAAAAAATTTAAGGTTTTCTAATTTGATAAAAAATAACATGTAAAAATATAAAAATATATTTTTAATATTATTTAATATAAATTCAACACATACATTTTTTTAATTTGGATCAAAATGATATAATTTTTCTCAAAACGAAAATAATAATAAACTACCATCGATAGTTAATCCCGACCATATCTTGAATGTGGTAGCTGTAGCCCATTTGGCACAAGATTTCCTTCATACATTTGTTTGTTCTTCTTAGGATGTAACGTCCCGGAGTAGACATATGATTTGCGTGCCCTTTCGTTCAATCTGACTCGGTTATTGCCTGCCATAACAGTTACTGAGGTTAGCTGGTGTCCGCCAATAATATTTAGGTTAGGGGAGATTAATGTTGAATATTTTTGTCACCTCGATTTTTCACTTTAACATCATCCATCAACCAACAGTGGGAATTAAAGAATGATTGATGACACTGATTATGGTTTGCAAATTTCACTTTCGCAAGCCCCCTCTATTTGACTTTCATTCCAAACCGAAACTTTCATGTTATCATTATTAAATTTTTCTTGATCAATTAATAATTCACAAATAAAAAAAACCCTTTAAATTAAATTTCTGTTTTCTTTTCACTCATCATAATAAAAATCTATTTCCCACGCACCTCCACTCGAATCTCCCCTCTAATTTCTTTCCTCTTTTGCACCCCGTGCCAACTTAGCATCGACAATTACAGGAACAAAAAGGGATACAAGGTGCTGAACGAAGAAGTGATGATAAAACGAAGAAAGATACGAGTTGTCAAGATCAAGAGGAAATCACCATCCACATCGTCGTGATTCTGGAGGATCAAGAGAGTGCTGAAGCTGCGTGTGATCGAAGTCGCCTGCAGGGGCGGTTCACCTAAGACGCTGTCGAAGAGGTTCAAGGACGGCTATATCAACATTATGCTGAGGATAGCCGGAGGCGGAGGTGGGGAGTTTCAGGGGAAGCGGATACCAAAGGAACGGCGGATTCCGGTGAAGTATAAGGGTGCTAGTGAGTTTGAGGCAAGACTCGTGATGGAGATTTATAAGTCCTTAGGGACTATCCGTAGTATATCTCATGTGGTTTTCTCTTCATCTTTGTCCTTTATTTTTGATCTTATTGTCTTTCAATCTTGTTTTAAGATAAACCATTTTTTATTGTAAAAACTTAAATGCCAACCTTTATTGTCCCAGCTCAATGCCGCCAGTTTTATTGCATTTATTTGAATCAGTTATATTACGTTTCTATATGAACCAATCCTTTTATATATTTTTTGAATCAGTTTTATTGCGCACTCATTGCAGACTCATTTTTTTTCAAATAGATGAGTCTCACTCTGGGTGCGGTCTTCATCCCTTGTCATCTTCAAATCCAAATTCATACTCAAATCCACAATACACTAATAATACCACCAATTGAATGACATTGAATTGTAACTTTGAAATACAAATAGCTAATCTAACAAGAGAAACTCTTTGTTTCTTACCTACTAGTTCTCATACAATGATAACAGCGACGAAGGTACCTAGTGTTTGTTTTCGGTGAGCGAGATGTTTGGTGAGGCAAAATACCATTTTTTTTGTTTTTTTCCTATTGTGCACACACATACAAATACACAAAACGACTGCAAATATATATATACGCATACAAGCATGAAACGTCATGTCTTACGTCCTAAAACTGTCCTTGTCCAGGTGTCCAGGTGAGTCATCCTTCTCCACTCAGACAGGATTACCAAACGGCTCACATACAATTGTCTCATCACCATTAGAATATCATCTATCCCTCAATTGATCAATACAGGAGTTATTTTTACTCATCTTACAACACCTAATCACATTCGTCTAGCCAATCATACAATCCGGGGTCAAAAAGACCTAAAGATCTCAACTAGACACTGATTAAACTACCTCTGCTGAATACCACTCATCTTCAAGCTAGTCGATCGAATCAATCTCCAACAAAACCATTCTTGGTCTTCGTCGATCCACTCAAATCAAGCTCAATCATCTGCCATTGTCCTCCCCCTCCTCCTCTCCTCATTTTACCCTCACAAGTCACTGATCTACTCTCCTTCAATAACCCAAACACCACTCATCTTTCCGTCTAAGCCCCCATGGTCGTTGACCCAATTCACCTATGGTCACCACCAGGCGATGGCGAAGACTGTGGCGCTGCAGGAGAGATCTTTAAGGAGGAAGAGTGGAAAGTTACTGCCGTTCCTGATGTAGTTGGGTGTTGATGGGGTGAGTTTTGAGAGCGTTTCTCTTAGCGAAAGCATTTGATCCTGATTGAAGATCAATTTATCAACACTTTCGAGTTCTTCATCTCAGCTCCAAGAACAAGAGAAGGAAAGCGATTTTAGAGAGAGAAACAAACAATTCGATTATGAAAAATCTGATTGGTACACCATTGTTGGTTAATAATCTTGACCATCGGTCATCACTATTCCACCGGCCATCACTATTGCACTTTTTTTTTTTTACAAAAATGTGTTTACACATCATTGATTTAGACCTATAAATAGGTTAGGAATTCTTGTATCAAAGAAACCTCAATCAAGTAATAAAACAAAATCAGAAAATGATTTTAACCCATCAAATCTTATTGTATCAAACTTACAACCATGTCCAAGTAACCTACTTATACTAAATGTGTCAAAAGACGTAACTACTCCTAAGACTTCTTCCTAATTACAAGTATAACCTAGACAATAAAATGCATCCCTTTAGTTCATACCTTGTGGGGATCTTTTTAGTTTACATACCTTGTTTTCAGGATTGAGCATACCTGGAGGAGTCTTCATATAGATGTCTTCATGTATATCTCCATGCAGAAAATCGTTATTCACATCAAGTTAATGTATAGGCCATTTTCTGCTGCAACTACAATCAAGGTTCTCACAGTAAACATCTTCAAGACAGGAGAGAAAATCCATTGAAATCATCTCCCTCCTTTTGTGAATACCCTATTGCTACTAATCTTGTTTTAAATCTTTCTAGATTTCCATCTGCCTTGAGTTTCACTTTCTACACCCATTTCAACCCTATGGCTCTTTTCTCTGTTGTTAGACTAACAAGATCCCGAGTATTATTTGTTGAGAGAGCTTATAATTCTAATTTCATGGCTTCCACCCATTCCGGTATGCATGCTGCTTCTTTACATGAGGAAGGTTCAGTATAAGAGTTGATTGATTCTATCCTTTCCTGTGCTGATGCTGGCAAACAATGGTACATCACTAAGCTTCCTAGCCTAGGCATCTTATAATGTTCATAGTGTTTTTTATATGTTTTTTTTTTAAAATAAAAAAAAGGAAAAGGGTTGATTTTATTTGGTGTACAGCACATGTGCTGCTCTCGTAGAAACCAGAGTATGATGGAGTTGGATCTCCTGCTACAGCAATGGGTGCACCTACATCCAAATTCTACCCCTTTCTTTGAAAAGAAAAAATAAAATATTTAAAAAATTAGACAAAAGAAAACCCTAAGAAATATAAAAAATGAACCCTAAAAAAATGCTCCCTAAAAATATTATAATTAAGAACCATTTGAAAAAAAAATAAACGCTTAAAAAATCTACACAAGAAAAAAAAAACCCCAAAATCCTAAACCTTCCAAATCAAGGCAAACCAATGGCCCGAATTTGCAAACACCACATGTGCTGTCCTGTCAAATACCGCAGGCGATCCTAGTTCCAAAAGGAATCCAATCAATTTCTAGACTTTTAGTCGTAAAAACAAAATTATTTATCTCCGTAGTATTATATACAACAAGTTTTATTCTCGTTAGGTAAATTATTTATCCTAAATTCTCACTATTACATCTTATTAAAGGTCAAGAATCAAATATTTTTTATTAAGAAAAATAAGTTTCGATCTCCAAAAGAAGGAAAAAACATTTTAGGATCTGAAGTTTCTTATTTAAATACAATTGATGCGTTTATGTATCTTTCTAATTACACAAAATCGAACATTGTATTTGACGTTAACTTATTAAGACATAGTTCGACTTCAACAAGAAGACATTGGAATGGAATCATGTATATCATGCAATATCTTTATAGAAACATTCATATGGGATTGTTTCATTTGAAAGGGGTGAAATCCACATAAGTTCGATTTGCAGATGCTGGACACTTATCAGATCCCTCACAAAGTAAGATAACAAACAGATTATATATTTGTTTTTAAAGATACTGTAATATAATGAAAATCGATGAAACAGACTCTTATAATAACATCTTTCAACCAAGAACTTCTTGATGTAGGATAAGGGTGAAGGATGCTAATGAGTTTGAGGCGAGACTCAAGTGATTGAGAATTATAAGTCCTTGGGAACTTAACATGGTATCTCGGAATTCTGATCGGTTTAGACGTTTACTTGTCTTCTCGACGTAGGATATTCGTGTCGATTCTCCTACAACCAAATTGTAATATAATCATGCGTTGCTCTTTAATCAGAGAACATCATTTTTCACGCTTAGATATGTTTTGTTTTTACAACCTGCTTATAATATAAGGTCAGTCCGTGTTCAGGTAATATAAGGCTGATTTTGATTGGATCTCTGAACTTGATTACCGAATTAACGTTTGTAAAATTATGATTTCACACTTAAGAAAGTTGCATTGACCTGATTGAACCAACACTGAGATCGCTCGTTCTATGTTCTATGTTTGAGAGAACCAACTGAATATTGGATCCAGCTGGACCCAGCTCTCCGATGCAGTATGTTAAAATTTGGATGGGTTTGGGCCAACCCATGGGGTTCGGATCTGGAATCTTTATTTTAAGAACCAATGGCGACCCGTTAAAGACCCAACCAGACCCCGACCCGTAGCAAAAAATCGATAGGCCATGAGAGGGAGAATGCTGAAGTGCACCGATGAGTAATGATTCTGTTTAGTATTTTTCTTCGGTTAAATATTTGATAAGCTGGCTGATGTATAAATTTATATTGTACGCATTACACATCCAACGGTAATGCCTTGTAACACAAAATAGTAACCCTCGAGGACCGTTACTCTTACATATTTCGAAGCTGTTATAGGTTGGGTTTTATTATTATTATTATTATTATTATTGTGAAAACCATGTACATTAAGAAAAGAGCCAAATAAAGTTCATAGTTAGTTAAGTGTTGTGACAAGCAAGCAACAAACATCCCAATTTCTTGGCTTAAACCTCAATTTTCTCCCACTACCATTCGACCTTCAAGCTAGCTAGCTACCAGCAGCGTCCTTTCTATATATTCTTTCATCGCACGCAATTTTGTAATCATTTATCTAACATTATCATTGCTACTTCTAATTGGACCTTTCTATTCTATTGTTTCATGTGTTCTCATGTTGGTAATATAACACATGACATGAGTTCCTTATGGTCGATATGGGTAATTATAACATTCATTAGATCATTTTTAATTGTCTCTTGGTCATAGCTATTGCAAATGACAAAACCTTTTTTTCCTTTTTCGAATTCAGATTTATATTCACAAATTAAATGATTACAATAGTCTATTGGTCGTGCGTATAACAATTTTTCTTCTTCATCTTTTAAAAATGAAATTCGAAGAACTAAAGTGACAAGACATTTAACTTTAAACAATTTAATCTATCAAAGTCATTTCACGTATTTAGTTTTTCTCATCAATCTTGAAAAGCTCTTTCTTATCAATTTTGAAAAAAACAAACATAATATAAATCCGATCAATAGAATAACAGTTACACTATCGATTATTCAAACTTCCTCTTATTATAGTATTGATCATTTAATCCGTTTTCCTCCACAACCCTAAATTGAAATCCAAACTCAAAACCTTGAATTCGAAACTCAAGATTGGCCAATATTTGCTTCTTTTTTTTTCTTCCGGTGTTTCTTGCTTCAAATATTGACCCAGTCAATCATACACTTCTTATCTGATACGAACACTCGTCCCCTTCAAGCCAATACATCATATACACAGATATGCACCATTGTTTAACATTTCTAATCCAAGTGCAATAAAACAGAATAGCAGTTGCACTACTAATCATAATCTGAGTTTGATACGGGGCCCCACCACCCTCCTCTCGCCTCCCTCAAAACAATTCTGTTACGCTCTCCCTTTCATTAGTTCCAACGACTTCCTCCTCCACACTGTGTGTTGTAATTTCTCCCAGTAACGTTCTTCATCACGCCGGCACTAATCCCCTGCTTCTCACCCCATACCCACTACCACGCACCCTCACTTTCTTCCCCTTTCCCAATTCATGATCGAAAATTTATTCCGTTGATCGGACGGTCAGGATTCGTAAATCGCTTGACTCTTGACACTCCACTGAAACATCTGATCATAGTCCCCCTCTCACTCACTATGTATATCTCTCTGCTTCGCCTTCGCCCAAAATAAACTTTCTCTCTCTACTATCCTCTCTCTCGATTCTCTTTCTTCCATTTTTCGTCTCTCTCGTTTCATTTCTCGATTCTCTTTTTTCGATTTTCTGGCTTCAGTGGCGGCTACGCGGTGTTGATCAGAGTTCCAGGTGATCGGTTCATTGTCAATGGCGGTGCTGTGCGGATGCTGATTCGTCGGAGTTCACCGTTGATCGGTAATGTGGTTCGGATTGTGTGATTTCCGTTTTTTTTTTTTTTTTTTGTGATTTTGATTTCGCATTGTGTTGGTTGAGGATGTGGAGTGGTGCGTTTCGGTGAACTGGATGGATTCGAGTGGGAGCTTGATTGATTTGGGGGTTTTGATGGTGTTTGTTGGAGATGATGTGTAGCAGTTCCATTTTGTTCAACAGACAGCAATCTTCACTGTTTTTGCTGTTTTTTTTATTATTATTGATTTTGTGTATTTGCTTTCGTTGATAAATGTAAACGACTTTGATTTGGTTTGATGATAGATGTGGACGAGTGAATTATATACTGGTTTGTTATCGGTGAGTTTTTGCTTCCGATTTCAATTCACCTGCCTGATCGATGTTGAAAATTAGTGCGTAGATCCAGTTCATCTAGATGCTTCGATTTGTGGTAATTGATGTGGCGATGAATAATTTGAGGTATTGATAGGCTACTAAAGATCAGATAGTTTCGACTCTAACAAACTGCAATTGATTTGCGGATGCGAATTCTTGCAAAATCGCAATGCCCACTGAATTTGTGGGTTTGTTGATCGTGAAGTTGATAAACAAATCATAAAAGAATATTTGTTTGTCTTCGTTTTCGGACATCAATTCTGTTATCATCATCTACTTTTCAGTGGGAAAGTGAACTAATGGCTGTTAAAGTGAAACAGTCACTTTCATGTCTGGTTCAATTTTGTCTTCAACGCAATCGTAACTCTCAATTCGAGCACTAATTGGATGTGATTCACCTGCTTGCAGAGCAAGCCAGGTTGTTGTGATCATGGACAGCGAGGTGGCATCTCCATTGGACTCCTGTGAAAAGGCCAGCAGATGCTCTCCGCACACATCTCCTCTCACATCTACAAACTTCGTCAATGTGTCCCCATTCCCTGAGAAATCAGCCGCTGCAGCCGTCAAGAGCACCGGAAAGGAGAACAACTTCCCAAACTTCAGTTCATTCTACCATTCCCTCATCTCCGAGCACATCATCCCAACATCTCCGGTTTCGACCTCCACCTCTCCTCCATCGGCAGCTGATGAGTCATCACTCGCCACTGAGAATTGTCTCTATCAAGCTCGGCTGGTGATAGAGTCTCATCTCTACCAGGATCTCCTCAACCGCTACGGCATCGCACTCAATCAGATCCATGACCTGTCGAATGAGACCACGTTTCTCCTGGAGGAGAACGACATGCTCCGTCTTGCCAATGAGGAACTCACTCGTCGTCTCAGCCGTCTCCTGCAGTACTTGTCAAAAACTGCTCTGCTTCAAAGCCGCTTAGGAGCTGCTACATCCTCCTCCTCCTCGTCTGTTCTCTCCCTTGCTGAAGAGCTCAGCAGGAACAGCATCGGCTCAATGACTTCAAGGGAGATCGACCGGGAGCTGAGGAGTGGTCCTGGTTACTCGAGCAACAACAGTCCGACGAGTGTCATTGACAGGAAGGATGGCTCTGAGAGCAGTGATGTTGAGAGACTTTGTCTGCCGAAGAGCATTTCTGTTCGTTCCAGTGGCTACCTGAAGATGAATCCTCCTGCAGCTGGTAACATCAATGCTGGTCCAGTTCCTAATCCTGCTCCTGGTCGCTCTCGTGTTCCAAGTCAACTCATGGATGCTGCTGTGAGCTATTCATCTCATCTAAGCATCAGCTCCTTCTTATTTAGCCGGCTTTTACCTTGAACTTGAAACATACAATGCCATTATGTATCTGTTGTTGTGTGATTGAAGTCAAGTAAATGGCAGCCATTGATCCATGGTGAATTGGTGACTATAGTTGGATGTTGGTTTGCAGAGAGTGTATGTGAAGAGGGAGGAGAAGGAAGTGGAGATGGAGGTGTACAACCAAGGAATGTACAAGACTGAGCTGTGCAACAAATGGCAGGAGACCGGGGCTTGTCCCTATGGAGATCAGTGCCAGTTTGCCCATGGCCTCTCTGAGCTGCGTCCGGTCATCAGGCACCCTCGCTACAAGACCGAAGTTTGTCGCATGTTGGTTGCCGGCGTCAGCTGTCCCTACGGCCATCGCTGCCACTTCCGCCACTCTCTCCGATCGTGAGAAGCTGATGGGCCAGCACAGCTGATGATCACATTCCTGCAAGGGCCTGATTACAAAAGACCCCGTGGGTAACTGATGCTATACTACCGTATTATACAAGTATAATATCTCAAGAATAAGTAGACCCATGATCATTCATCAGTCTGCTTAATTGCCTTCACTGGTGAATAAGTAATTCCACGAAGGGACACCATTAACAGGTATAAGTATGGTGATCAAGACTAAGAAAGTATGCTATGAAGTTCTGTTATGGGATTGATAAGTTGAAGGAAGCTAGAGTTCAGGGAGGCTGAAGTAGTCGAATACCTGGACTAAATTCTAGGTGAAGTATTCGTTTGGGTTCTGCTTCGTCAAATATAAACAATACTGTCCATACTATATGCTTGATGCGATATTACGATGTATAGGTGAATATACCATAAGGTTGTACTGATTTTTTCCCTCGGCAAAGGTGTTTAAGGTTCGATTTCTCCTTTCGGCAATATAATGTAGATATTCTGTCATAGAATAATAATGAACCTTTGTTCAAATGCCTATTTCTTTGTGTTCCTCCGGTGACTGCTTTGTTTCTTGCAGTGCCCTCTCTCATAGAGTGTTAGCACTAATTGTTGAATTGGTCCAACCCAAGATTTGATCTTGTGGTTTATTTTTATGATTTTTTCATACTCTTATCTATTTATGAAAGAAAAAAAGGGCAGCAAAACAGTGAGCAAAACATGGAGAAGTGAGAAGGAGACTTGAATCTAAATTTACACGTTGTTTAGAAGAACTCAAATATCATCCGAACACAACATCATAAGCCTAGATGATTCCAACTACACTTGTCCACTGCCTTTGAATTTTCTTCATACCTAATCTTATCTAGACGAATTTGTTCTCCATCTTCTAGGGTTTTCTAGATGTTGTGCTAAACTTCCTCTTCAATTCTCCTTCGAGTATAAGAAAACCAATACAAAAAAAACCAGAAGCTGGTGCACCGAATCTGTCCTCCGCCTACTGGTCCAAGATTAACTTCATTGAAACGGAACCTATGTATTTTCACACCTTCATCCAATATTCTATGTCCGACTAAAAATACATATAAATACACAGCCAAAATTATCAGCAAAGCTATATCACACAATGGCTTGGAGACCACCACCGCCAGACCCCTACCCGCCTCCGCCACCTGATCCATATGGGCAGCCACCATGGCCAGGTGGCTATTATGGCCCCCAGCCAGGTTTCTATGCACCTCCTCCGCCACCGCCACCACATCCTCCTCCTCCGCCACCACCGACATATGCACCTCCTCCTCCGCGTCCGCCACCAGCGTATGACCCCTATGCTCCGCCAGGACTGCCACCACCTTATTATTGGCGTCGATGGTGGCCATACTAGCAAGCAGGGCAGTTCTGACGCTGACAGACTATAGCCTGATAATGGAACTGATCAGCTTGTTGTTTGTTGCTATGTTTCTGTACTGTTCTCAGGCCTATAGACTTTGTATAATAAAAAAAGAAATTACCATGCGTTTCGCTTTGATATCATCAATGTATTTATTCCTTGGTAGTGTCTTGATTGTTACAAGGAATATACTCCAGGTTTTTGAAAAACAGAAAAAAAAGAATATACTCCAGGTTTTTCTAGACAGCTTTTTCCGTCAACTGTTTTTCCTTGGACGATAATAAAAACTTGGAAATTTGAACACACATGAAATCTCAAGTTTCAATACAGTTTAGGTATCAAATTCACACAAGATGAATGAATCATAATTTATGTTTATGTCATCATATATACAACTTTTATAACTTTTATATATTGAGTGTCGAGTTATTTTGTGATTATGAGTCCGTCAACGAACATTGATTTAAAAATCCTCCAAATTTATGGGTTATAACCGATTAAAGAAAAATCCTTCGAAATTTTTTTTTTTAAAAAAACTTTCATATATTGAACCTACACCCGCACATGAAAGGTCATATATGTAAACCCTACATCAAAACCTTTGAAATTTTCTGCAGACGACATTTCTTATCAATTATGGTTTGAGCGCGACTTATTTGCTTCTGCTATGGCATGAACACCTCTAGAGTGGATTTATTTCCACCGTGTAACGTAATCATTCACCTCGACCCTATATCCTTATCCGCTACATAACCCATGGACACACCTCCAACTGGTACCCCGAGTTACTCTTTCCTGAACCCCCCAACAGCTATCATATAATGGCTTGGAGACCACCACCTCCTGATCCTTTTGCCCCACCGCCGCCGACCCTTTAGCACCACCCCCTCCGCCAGGCGGCTACTACGGTCCCCCACCTCCACCACCATACCCTCCACCAGAGTTCTTTGCTCCTCCGCCTCGTCCTGGTCCTCCTCCTCCACCGCTCTATGTACCGCCTCCACCGCCTCCTGGTACACCTGTTCCTCCCCCGCCTCCTGTGGTCCGCCCCTATGGACTGCCTCCACCTGATCCACGCCCTCCTTGGCCTTAGTAGCAAGCGTACCAAGATATGACAGGAAGAGCTTTTGAACAAGCATGTGTCTTTGTGTCATCCTTCCTGGTTGTTTCTTACTATATGTAATGCTAGCTCTAGGCTTGTAGAGTTTAATACAATAAACAAAGAGAACTGCTGGTCTGTTTCTCTTTGATGGGAGGGCATGTGATCCAAATGGTTTTGTTTGTAATTGTGTGTGTTCCATGTTGATTATTGTCACTGTTTCTAACACCTCTAATACTTATTGAGTCATGTTCTTGTCACTAAGACATGAATAGCTTTGTGGGGCTGCGTTAACAACCCAAGATAGATGACGTTAACTCATAGGTTTAACAAGGTAATCCATCGTTAAGGTGTTGCTGATCCTTATCTTTCACAACATATATCTTGTAGGAAGGTAGATTGTATTCCTAATACAGAGTTTAGGTCTAACTGACCTGGTGAATCAGCAGAGATGATAAAAAGAAAAAGAAAAGCAGAAATTAGGAATTTTGCAGCAAAATGATTATCACTTTGATACAGGACTGCTGTCCTGATGGATAGATTTTCGTACACTGATCCATCAAAATAATTGTCTTGTAGCGAAGATTTATGGAACAAATGAATTTTACAGATCAGTCAGGGTAGTCGAGATGATTCAATTGTAACTAAGAAATACACAGAACACTCACCGTGCACAGAGAGCATCCATACTAATATCTCAATTGCGATTCCGGTCAAGCCTAAGCTTTTTCTTTTTCCTTTTTTTTTCCCCTGACATGAACATCACTTGCGGCTTCCTGGCCTGGGATGACTCCATTGACTCGTCTATTGTTGCATCTCTTCCAGCAAATCCTTGACGAGATAAGTTTTCAGTAGAGCCGAGACTGATCATATTTGTGAGGTCCAGTGATCTCTTCATGGCATACGTTGTCTCCTCAGTGTACTCTAAGATGATCTCAAGCACGGTACTTGATTCCCGGCTGCATTCACTAGATGTTGCTGTAAAGACAACAACAATTTAGAGAACTTAGAAGCTTACAATTTAGAGACAGAACAGAAGACTAAACAAAATGCTCAATATAAATCATATCATGATCACTGACCCAATGACCCAGAAATCAACAAGTAAGCAGCACTTGTTCACACCTCGTGTTGTGGTCTAGAGTTACTAAGGAAACATCTTTCCCGATAATCGATCAATCCTTTGATTCAGGCAACAGGAAATAACCTATCTTCGGTCACAATATTGAAAAATTGGATCGTTGTAACCAAAGTATATCGAAAAATATAAATTTTAATAAAAGTGAAATATTACAAATTCGTATAATTTGTAAAAACAATCACACTGTATTTAGTATTTAGCACTCACAGAATACAACATATTTTTTTTTGTGGATACACTCTAGGAACTTTATAACAAGAAGCGTCTTGCACTTAAGCTTTACTAAGCTTATTATTTTGTTGTTGTGAGATTGTTGTGTTATAAAATGAGAGAGCACAAACCCGATCTTCTCTGAGATGGTTCTTTTCATTCTCTCTGTAACTCCATTCTACTGAGATGTCTTGGGAATCATCTTTTTCAGCCTGATGATGTGCTTCCTGCAGTATTCCTCAAACGGATTTCTGTGCTCACCACCGTTGTCTGCTCTAACACACTTGAGTTTTCTTCCACTTTGTCTTTCTACTCTGGCATGACACTCCTTAATCATGTCTAGTATCTGATCTTTAGTTTTAAAAGCACATACCTAAACCTTTTCAGAATAATCATTTATGAAAATGACAAAATAATATACACTATCTTAAGATCTCTCTATCATAGAGTAGAAGTCTGCATGTACAATGTCTAATATATCATTTCTTTTATGTGGAGTGGAAGAAAAAAATGATACTTTATATTGTTTTCCAGCTATGCAGCCAACATACGGTTTTAGAGAAATACCTTTCACGTCAGATAGGAGTTGCTCACGTACAAGAATCTGTAAATTCTTCATGCTGATATGACCAAACATCTTATGCCCGAGCTCAATTGAGGAGGATCTCTCAAGAGTGTTTGCATCTCCTTTTGATCCGCCTTGCTTGCATTGAGTATAGCGTCCTTTTCTTTGTTCCTTTAGCAACCATCAAAGAGCCCTTAGAGAGCTTCATCTTTCCATCACAGAAATGAATAGCATATCCTTCATCATCAAGCATCCCAATTAAAATTAGGTTCAGTCAAATTTCGAACACATGTCTGACATCTTTCAATAGTAACCTAGAACTTGCATTGATCTGCAACCCAATATCTCCAATGTCCATTATTCTAGATGTCATTTTATTTTCTATTTCCACAAGACCATAATCACCATTTTTATAAGATTAAAAGAAGTCAATATGCAAAATAAGATGAAATGAGACACAAGAATCTATCACCCAGTCTGAGTCTAAACAAGTGAGGTTGATGGAATCGCTATCCAATAACAAAGTTCAGTTCATCCATAGTTACAACGAAAGTGGTGCTTGGCTCGTCATTCTACTCTCCCTTAGCGACCTTGCTTTACTTTGTGTCGCTTTTGAATTTCCCGCACTCGTTTTTCTTGTGGTCTGATTTGTCACAATAATAACAAGTGAAGCTCTTTCAAGTTAGGGATTTCGATCTCCCCCTGGACTTGTTGCCTTGCTAAAAAGTTCTTTCTTTGTGTTGTTTTCGATGCTCTGTCACATAAGCATCTGATAAGTTAAATGGGCTGAGCTCCTACCTTTTGGTTTTCTCGTTCAGCATATAGTTTTTCACAATGTTCATCGTGAGCTTATCTTCTGAAGCGGAGTTGCTCAAAGACACCATAAGTGTCTCCCAACTATCACGTAAGGAGCTTAATAACAACAGTGTTTGCATCTCATCGACAAACTTTAGCTCCATACCTATCAACTAATTGACAGTATCTTGAAAATCATTATGGTGCTCTGTTACATTACGGCCGTCTCTGAACTGCAACTTCACAAGGTTCCGCATCATAGAAGTTTTATTCATTTTAATCTTTCTCTTGTACATTGCCTCGAGCTTTTCCTATATGACAAAAGTGTCGACATCGTTGGCCACGTGTTGAAAGGTACTCTGATTGATGTATTGTCTTATCACGCCAACAACTTTCCGCTGCAGTAGCACCCAAGGTTTCTTCTCTTTGTCAACGGGTTTCGTTTTGGTTATGATCGGTTCATACAATTCTTTTTAGTAAAGGATATTCTTCAATTTGAATTTTCACATCGAATAGTCGATAAGATAAGTCGGTTCATGCTACCTATGCTGGCTCCGTCTTCCATTTTAATCAACACATTGCTATTTTTACATGGATGAGAATTTATCCCTATCAGAATCTCTAATTACAAAATGTAACGTGGATAAAAAGAATAGTTATAAAATTTAGTCTATTAAACTTTGAAAAAAAGGATGAATGTATTAAAAATACCTAATATAAGATTTCCTAAAAGTCTGAATTACAAATAAAAGATCGATAAACTATAAAATCAAAATAAATATCAAATGATACGAAAAATTTACTTTGGCAATTTACCTTTTACCTTGAAGTAACGGAGGCAACGCGACGACGTGAGTTCCATCATCTTTCAGAGTCCCAAACACAGAGTGAGCCACCACATAGATCAAACCCGACCCGATCCACCTTACCCGCCGATTCCATTTCCACCTCATCACCACCAATCTCCCAAATCTCTTCTAGGGTTTCCTCACCACCACACATGGCCGGAATCAAGCTGCAGCCGGAGGACTCCGACCCCCCGCAAACCAGAACTCCGACGACCACCACAGCCACCACAACCGGCGATCTCATCTCCGACGACGAGCGCTCCATCGCCGCCGACTCCTGGTCGATCAAGAGCGATTACGGGAGCACCTTGGATGACGATCAGAGGCACGCCGAGGCGTCTGATGCGCTCGCCGCTGTCAGTTTTAGGGCCGCTTCTGACTACAGGTTGGAGTGTAATTAGGTTTGTTGTTGTTGTGTTGTAATGGATTGTGTTGTCTCATTGTGTGGATTGGATGAATAGGGTGTCTCTTCCTGGATTGATTGTGTTCATGTTAGCTATGCATATTGATGATGGTGTTCATTTTTCCAAGGCGATTGATAAAAGGGTGTGGTAATAATGTTAGATATTGGGTGATCTTTTCTCACTGCTGGATTACTTCACTGTACAGCAACAACAACC
The DNA here is from genome assembly GCA_001925005.1 of Drosera capensis. Lineage (NCBI taxonomy): Eukaryota > Viridiplantae > Streptophyta > Magnoliopsida > Caryophyllales > Droseraceae > Drosera > Drosera capensis. The sequence continues at coordinate 529 of LIEC01010173.1, read as the reverse complement.
GAGGTGATCCCGCCAAAGACTCTGTCTGGGATTACTTCACTGTGATAGTGACAATGAATTTCTCCTTGAAGGTTCCTGATAGATGCTTTTACCTTTAGGAAATTGTGTGAACTATTACTTCGTGAGTTCATCTTGACGTTGTTCTAATTTTACAGGCTAAGTAGGTTTTGTCTTACTACCCACGAACTGGTCTTGTAGTTATGACAAGGGCCTCTCTGGCTAGTATTTTTGTGAGTTAGGACTTAGAATACCAATTATGGCACCAAGAAATAGAGGATTAATGTCATCTAGACAATTGATCTTGAATATATCATCCCATTCTAAAGGCCGAGTTTGGCTTAAGAAGCCAGTCTCTTGGGTCTGAAAGGTAAGATTGTGCACATCCTCTTTCCCGATTCTCACTTTAAACTGAAGAGTTGGCATTTTATAAGTTAAGTTTATAGGATTTTCCATGTTGCCCTTTTTTGTGTTGTGTTGGTTTAATTAGAACATGAATTTTTGATTGTTTGTTTATGGGAGTAGCTCTGAC
>LIEC01010170.1:16083-28104 GCA_001925005.1 Drosera capensis | reverse complement strand
TTTTGACTATAAGAGAACAAAAGGCTGGTGTTAATTGCGCATTAAACCCGCACAACATGAAAAGATCATGAAATGCTAAAAATCGACATTAATCACATTGGATAATCAAAAGTAAATTTGAATATTTTTTTATTATTCATTTTCAAATTATAACTATCTATAAGCAAAAATGTCTTACTCCCTTAGGCTTGCTCTTACATAGTATAGATTACATTAAAACGATCAAAACATATATTTCATTCGTCCCAAAAAATTATAATATTTTTTTATATTTGTCCGTCCCACAAAAATAGCCTTATTAAAAAAGAATATTTTAAGATCAAAATTACACAATCATCATATTTTTATTTTATATCATATCAATATTGATCATTATCTTTGTTTTATGCATTTTTTATCACCGATCACTTATAAGAACAAAAAGATCATTTGTATTGTATTCAACTCGATTTCTTAATCAAAACGTTTTGATTCGACACTGAAATTTATATGAGCGTTAAATTTGTATGAATTTTACAGAAGAATGAATATTTGACTGAGGTATTGAGAGAATAACATAGGTGAGGTGCCTACTTTTTGATAAGTGTCAAATTAAAACTCAACTTAAGGACATAGTTTTAAGAATTCGACCATCAAATCTAAAATTAAATACATAAATTTTTAACCTGATTTTTGAATATAATAATATAAATTTATTTTTTTATTTTAAATTAATTGAAATGTGTTTTTTTTGTCAGTATAAAAATAAATGAAACGTTTTCATTTTTGATAATCTTTTAGTATAAAAAATATTAAATTAATCTCATCTGCTATAATATACGCACTAACTATTCTCACAACTGCTATAGTAAACCTCAATACCATCAATAAAATATTTATTCTTCAATAAAATCCATATAAATTCAACACTCGCATAAATTTTCATGACAAATCAAAATATTTCGATTAATTCGAGACGGAGAAAATAACTTTTTTAAAATATTGTTATTAATTATATAATTATTTTAATAATATTCACACCTTGGATAATTTTATATTGAATAGAATATTGTCAATCATTTATTATAGATAATTTTCAGTGTTATCATAAGCAAATATCATCAAATAATTTTCAATATTATCATAAGCAAGTTTTATCTTTTTCAAACCTAAATAATCAGTATTCCTTTTTCTTTTCTTTTTTGATTTTTTCAATGAAAAAAGGTAAAAAAATATGATTGTTAACCAATGCATTTTAATGTTATAAAAAAAGGAAGACTAATAAAATGAATTTCACTTAATGTTTTAGCAAAATAATTTTATCATAAAATTATCTTTAATAATCCATTTAAGTTACAATAAGTTAAATCATGGGTTGTTATTATTATTGTTGTTTTCTTTTTTCTCAACATGTGTCACATCAATGTAATGTTAGACAAGAAAAAATAAAATTTCATTATAATTAAATAGATAAAACTTTCATCATAAATATAACGTGTTATTAATTGATAATAAAACCAAACAAAATTTTGATATCTAAAAATACAGACCGTTCTTTATATATATTTTTAAAATAAATTCCTTGTTATTGATACAACATAATAAAAACAAATATTTGAATTACACTTATTCTTAAAAATAAAATAATTCTACTGTAGAATCTTAGTTCGTATACTAACACATTAAAGTGATAAATAAGATGATATTAAATTATTATTTATATATATATGTATATAAATAGAACAAATATAAGAGAAAAAAATATCATTACAAATAAATGAATAAATAAAAAAATAATAAAAAATAATTATAAATTATTAAATTAAATATAATCATTTATTTGATATCAAACAGAACCCTACCATCACTTCACTTTCCCTCACGCCCCTCGTTTCTCCGCATCCTCAATTCTCACACTCTCAATTCGCACTATTCTTCCACCACCAATAATGAACAGACTCTCCACTCGCACGGCCGCCGCCGCCGCTCTCCTCCGCCAGCATCATCTCGCCACCACCCGTCTCGTTTCTCCGATCGCCGCCGCCTTCGAATCTCAATCCAGCGGCATCGTATGGTTCCCTGAACCCTAACTTGTGATGACGCTGATATGATCGTGTAGTGTTATTGATTGGGCTTTTGCACTTTGATCATTCGGAGTTATTGTTTCAAAAATAAAATGTTCGAAGTTGTTGATTTTTAAATAAACCACCTCAAATCTTCGTAATTTTAGATTAACGAAATTGTATAGCTGTGGCTAAATTGGATGCTTGCATTGATTAAATTGGATTTGTTTCCCATGAATTGATAACTTGGGATTGTTTTCGGGGAATGTTAGTTCCGGAAAGTAATATTCCCAGAAAACCTACTCATATTATAACTGAGGGCTTTTCTGTGAACAAGGTGTAATTTTAGGTGGTTATATATGTACATAACGTTTATTGATATTGTTTGATGGTTTTGGTGATTGATGGAATTGAAATTCTGTATAATTAGGTTGGAGGTGGGGAAATGACGAATAGATGGTTCTCACCATCTGCGTGTGAGAAATGTGATCCGTTTGGTTTTGGTTTGAGAAATGGTTACTTGATTGGTGGTAGGAGATATGAGTCCACAGCGGCAGCATCTGATGCTGGGGATAGTATCGGTGAGGTTTATGAGTACCAAGCCGAGGTTAGCTTCTTCATAGATTGGTTGGTTTATGGAGCGACGGTGCGTAATTTTGTGATTAGGATGGATTGTTAATGTGTGGGTTCGAACATGCAGGTTAGTTGCCTCATGGACCTCATTGTTCACAGTCTTTACAGTAACAAGGAAGTGTTCCTTCGTGAGCTTATCAGGTGGTTGGAGAGAGCAATAGCAATATGTGTGTTTTTATAAATATCTGTCCTATTTCTTTGGGCATAACTTTTCTGATTTTGGAGAGCTCATCCTAGCAATATGTGTGTTTTTATAAATATCTGTCCTATTTCTTTGGGCATGACTTTTCTGATTTTGGAGGTTAATGACATTCTGAGATATATGATAACAACATTCCATTTATGTTCATACTCCAATTCTGCTGTCGGTTATTGACAGTATGTCTTAATGAAATTATTATTACCTGTGTACATCTATAAAATTATCATTACCTGTGAAAAAAATTATATTCTCTTGCTTGTAAGTTGTAACTATGGGTCTGGCTGGACTTCGTTGTGAAATCGACTTTTTTCGCCTTAATGGTTGGGAACTCAGCTTATTGCTGATCCTGTTCTTGAAAATTATTATTGTTAGGTAGTTTCTGCAGCCAACCTATTTATTTCTCCAATGGTGGGACCTGCTTTTGCTGTGGCTTGCATTTGATGCGTATTAATCCGTGATTGATCATGACACTAACTTGCGTATTTTATCTACAGCAATGCAAGCGATGCACTAGACAAACTGCGGTTCTTGAGTGTCACGGATCCAGGGCTTTTGAAAGATGCTGTCGATTTAGATATCCGCACACAGACTGTTAAAGATAATGGGATAATCACGTATGTTAGATTCTATACTGTTGGTTTTGCTAACTGATATCTTTTTTTTCTTTCTAATTTTCTAATTTGGTTTTCCTCGGTGACACAGGGATTGGCATGACTCATCAAGAACTTGTTGATTGTCTTGGAACAATCGCACAGAGTGGAACCGCAAAGTTCTTAAAGGCGTTGAAGGTGCATTTTGTGACTACTAGAAAAATATGATTCAAGTATGTGTTTTTCCTAAACTATGTGTATATGGTTTCATTCTTTGCACCTTCAGGATAGCAAGGATGCTGGAGCAGATAACAACTTGATTGGTCAATTTGGGGTTGGATTTTATTCAGCATTCCTTGTATCAGACAAAGTATGCCATATGTTTTTGTTTTTACATCAGCACTTTTGTGGTTCCTTGACTTCCTTTGGGCGCTTCTTTATCCATCTTTTGGTTTCTTTTATCCGTTTATTGATCTTTTATCCGTTTATTTCCAAGGCAAGAATTGATATTGCCAAGGCAAGTAACCCATAATTTTTCTATTGTCGAAAATACCCTTGTCTGCAATAAGCCTTGGCAATATAAATTTTTTCCTTGTAAATAGCTATTCCCTTTTCTTTTGGGGTCAGTTTCTTCTGTGTTTATCCTTCTTTCGCTTAAGTACTCTTTTTAAGGGGTCAGTGATATTCATTTTTCCTGGTTGAAGGTGTGTGGCGACAAAAAGTTCAAAATCTGATCAACATATGTCTGGAAAGGAGAGGCAAATGCTAGTACATATACAATTAGAGAAGAGAAGGATCCGGAAAAGCTTCTTCCTCGAGGAACCCGCGTAACATTGTTTTTGAAGGTTTGCCTTTGAATACTCCTTACTCCCTTCACCCTGTATCTTTATCTTTCCCATCCCCCCTCCCCCTATATTTTATTTTTACCCTAACTGGATATTGACATGGTCTCACAATGTTTTGAATATAGAGTGACGATAAAGCTTTTGCTAATCCAGAGAGAGTCCAGAAGTGTAACAAACTACTCGCAATTTGTTTTGTTCCCTATATATACCTGGCAGGAAAAAGGATTTTAGATACTTGTGTCTCCATTGCCGATATTGATGACTTCCTAAATTCAAACTTGATTCTGCTCTTCCTTCTTACCTTTGAGTCCGTTTTATAGGTTGAAGTGGATGAAGATCCCATGGAGGCCAAGAAAGACGGAGATGATAACCAAGGCGAGGTGATTATTTCCCTTGAACTACAAAACAGATCAACTTCTGTTTCATTTTGACTTGTGTCCTCGATGTAATTTTCAGAAGTTGGCAAATATAGCAACATGGTTTCTGTGCTGTTTTTACAGACTAAAAAGAAAACCAAGAAAGTGGTGGAAAGATACTGGGACTGAGAACTAATTAATGAGACACAACCGATATGGGTGAGTACTCAGATTCTTCTTTCCTTATCATTGTCGTATAATTGTCGTATCCCGCGTTTTTCTTCTCCAATGCTCACATCCAAATTAAACTCAAGAATAACTTTTAATGATCAAATATCAATAATAAATATACACTTCAATTTTATTAATTAAGAACTTCAAAACAAGATGAATATTGAATATAAGAAAATCTTTAAAATAAATATTTATTTTTAAATTAATATTTACAAATATATCGTTTTAATAAACTGGTTTAGATCTTCAGTGCCTATTAATAAGACATATGCACACACGTTTCATTGTCCCTGATGTTTCTTTTCATGGTTCCTGTAGTTCCCTCGTTATTTGAACTTTGTCAAGGGTGTGGTAGACTCAAATGACCTGCCCCTTAATGTCTCGCGTGAAATTCTTCAAGAAAGCCGAATTGTCAGTATACGACAATTTTTAGTTATTTATTTTTTTTCTTTAAAAAATTTGTTTCCTAAACTTAACAAGCCCATTGTTGAATATTTCTTTGTTATGTGTGCAGGTAAGAATTATGAGGAAAAGATTGGTCCGAAAGGCTTTTGACGTGATTCTTGGAATCTCAATGAATGAGAACCTAGATGTATGTAACTTTGCTTGTACTTGATCAATTCGAATTTTTCCCCTTTCATCCATTGATTTTGCCTTTATCGATTTCGATTCACACCAATTTTGTAAAATGTACATTGAGTCAGCTTGAATCAGCCCAAATCGATTCGAATCCGTCTTGCATCGGTCGATATGTTTTTTAATTTACTTTAAAAAAAAATACCTAACCCATGCGCTTTAGTTTATGTTGATAGTAGCTCGAGCTCATCCCATGATCACAATGATAATCAACTTGTATGTAAAGAAACTCGAAATCCTCATAAAGGTTCTAATAGGAACCCCATATATCGTAGAGGATGTTTTGAGAATTATCGTCACTCTTCTTTTTTACTAATTTAGAAATCATTAGTAAGTATTGTCTTTTTTGTCCTAAAAATTGATCAATAATAGGTTTGAATCGAGTCGATTCGAATCGGTTTGGGATTTTGTCGATTTCAGTTCCGATTATGAAAACCTTGTTATAGAACTAGTGCCTCTTTGCATTTTGATGCATCTCCACCCATGCCTGCTCAACTTCGTGTCTGTAACCATTATCAATTTTGTATAGACGTGTATCAGTTTGAATTGAAGATGCTTTAAGCTATGCCGATTACCTTTATGAAAAAAAGATCATGAACAGTATTGTCAGCTGTACCTCATTCTAATGTTACTATTCTGTTTTCTGATAATTCTCTTTCAGGATTATGAAAAGTTCTGGCAAAGCTTTGGCAAACATATTAAGCTGGGCTGTATAGAAGACAAGCAGAACCACAAGCGCCTCGGCCCACTCCTTTGGTTTTTCTCTTCCCAGAGTGAGGATCAGATGATCAGCTTAGATGAGTATGTTGAGAACATGAAACCTGAACAGAAGCACATATATTACATAGCTGCTGACAGTGTCTCAAGCGCAATGAATGCTCCATTCTTGGAGAAGCTTTTGGAGAAGGATCTTGAGGTGGGTTTTCATTTTCCAAAAGTTGAGTAGCATGCAGTTCTGTGTGAAATATTTGTGTTGATGTTGCTCCATCTTTGATGCTTCCATAGGTGCTTCTCTTAGTAGATCCAATTGACGAGATTGCGGTTCAGAACCTAAAGAATTACAAGGAGAAAGATTTTAATGACATTAGCAAGGAGGACCTGGACTTGGGTATGTCTTTAATTCTCTTTCAACTCCCAGTTAAATGCGTGTAAACCATTACACATATAAGCGTAGGAAGTTGATTTACTATAAAGCTTGTCAGTTGGATATGTTGGTAAAGCAAAACACTCAAAAATACGTTTTAGAAGTTGCAAGATGTTGGTTGATTCAGATGCATACAGAAATCAGAAGTGACTATTGATATCCACACTGAAATGAGTATATGCATTTCATTGGAAAGGATCCGAAACCTTTCTGCAACATGCAATGGATCTGAAAATTTTCAGATCAGTCATCATTGGATATGTTAAATTCTGCTTGTTCATATGATACTTTGGAAGTGTGCTTATCCTACTATTGCTTCAAGATTGTGATGTAATGATGACTGCAGGTGATAAAAATGAAGAGAAGGCTGAGGCAATGAAGAAAGAGTTCAGCCAAACCTGCGACTGGATTAAGGGTGACAAAGTCGCCAGTGTTCAAATCTCCAACCAATTGAGTTCATCTCCTTGCATCCTTGTTTCTGGAAAGTTTGGTTGGTCGGCTTATATGGAGAGGTACGAGCCCCTGTATATAGTAGCAATTAATATGGATTCGTCAAACTTTGCTTTATATAATCAAATCTGCAATGCAGGCTGATGAAGGCACAGCAGGTCGACACTACGACTTTTAACTTCATGAAGGGAAGGAGAGTTCTGGAGATTAATCCTGACCATCCGATCATTAGAAGCTTGAAAGTATGTTCATTGCACTTGAGCCATTCATCTGGGAACTAATTTTGCTTCAAACCATGTTTGTTAGGGTGTAGTTAATACTTCTTTGTTTTATTCAGGCTGCATGCATTCATTCCCCTGATGATCAGGAATCCCTGCAAGCAATGGTTACAAGTCGACTCTGGAGTCGGCTCTCAGAACCCAGAAACTCTTGAAGCAGAGGTTGTCTCTGGAGTCGGCTCTCAGAAGTGAAGATGATTAAGGCTCCTGATCGCTTCGGTCCTGTTTCTGGTCCTTGCGTTATTCTTTAGGTTGCACATTATATGTTAGTGACCCTTTCGGTTCTTGTAAGATGAAACGAACTCATCCTGGGTCTCGTGTAGCTTGTTTGGAACTGAGGACTCCAAGTGATACGGTGCATTATAGTTTTATGTGGCGGGACTTATTAGCTTTTGATTATAGGTCGACTCTTTTTGCATGTTTCTCATCAAATATCAAAATTTTGTTATCTGGGGTTTGTGATGTGAGGAATATTACAGTATCTAGCTAAATGCTTTTATTGCTAGAGAAGATGACTGATGTATCAAGCTTGCCAATTTTGAGAGTTGAGAAGACGTCTTCCCACATCTCGTTGTAAAAGTCCTAGAATAGAACTTGCATTATCAATAATTTTCATATAAATTAATGTGTCATCCGTGTGATATGACACGGGCTACCTAAATTAGAGTTCGGCCCGATACAAAGTACAATCCAAAATGATCCAAAAGATAGTCCATGTTCCGGATTCTTCTCTATCTTTCTCTAATGTTGTAAATGTGTAGAGTTTCGTAGGATTTTCTAGATAATTCTAGAGAATTCTTGTATACAAAGCCCCCAATCCAAAATGATCCAAAAGGTAGCCCATGTTCTGGATTCTTCTCCACTTTTCTCCAATGTTGTAAATGTGTAGGGTTTCGTAGGATTTTCTATATAATTCTAACGAAGTTTTATAAACCCTAGGGTAAGGAAGGGTCTAGAGACGGGGTCTAGATTTTTCCATGAAAATGTATATAAATATAGCCATTGTCGGTATGAACAGTAATTTTGTTCAACTTGTTTTGCGTGATTATTATCCCGTGTCTTTCGTCCTAACTTGGTGGTGGTAAAATACATCGTAAGGAGTTAGATGATTGATAGATAATTATTTAATACTTATTCAATTATGAGATAAAATAATGAACATTAATGTTCCTTGAGTAAGATTTGTACTTTATGAATGACTTATGTGTAATGTTTTGATGGCTTAATGAAATCTTATATAATTTAATGTTAACAAGTTTTTTATATTACATTAATTATCTATTAAATTTTATAATAAAAGATTAATTTTATTAATTTTATCACAAACAGATTGAAGGAAATTATAAAGATTCTTTCACTTTCTTTACAAATCTTTTCATTTGATATAATGAGTGAGTACTGTACAATGCCTCAAATTGTATAGAAATTGATGTTACAAAACTGAGATGTATTAGTCACAATGTAGTTAGTTTGTTTAGGGTATAAGTCAAGTAGGTAGTTGAAGTCAAGGATGGATGCTGGAGAGCAGACGATAGCAGATGATGAAGATCAAATGAGCAACCAGATGCAGACTACTACAAAGAACTTTGGATAAGCACCTAAGACATTGATGAGCAACAAAAGAATATTAAAGTCTTCAGGATCTAGGATTGAACTTGCAAACGAGGACCATCATAGCAATATATGAAGTGCATCGATTCTGCGTCCAGACCAGAGACTCGGTACAGACTAGGGATGTAGTATGAGATGCAAACTAGGGTCGCGACAGAGATTGAGTGCAGACTAAAGGTTACAACAGAATGGAGTGCAGAAAAGATGATTACTGAGGTGGGGTCAAATATCTGAAATCAGTCAAACGAAGATTTGCGTTAAAGTAGGAATGACACAATTTCTGTAGTTGAGGTAGTTTGTTCTTCGATGGCTTCCTTAGCAAATATAAACAAGTGTAATGACTTGAAAATAAAAGAAACTGTGAAAAAAACCTTGAAATAAGCATAAAATATTTCAAAAGGTTAAAAACAAATCTAATGACTTAAAAATGTACGAAATTAAAATAACAAAAACAACCTTGAAATAAGCTTAAACATTCAAAAATCCTTCAAAATGTTAAAATACTCAATTTTATTTCGTGAATTGTTAGATTTTTCAATTCTATTCTATGAAAATAGAATGTTTTCATTTTATTCTATAAATTGATTTTAAGTGAAATTTCTATATTCGTTTTTACAAAAGTAAATCTTAAAATAAAATTAAAAAATAAAAATAAAAAGAAAAAAATTAAAAGTAACTATCCGGTTTCTTCTTCTTCCCAAATTTATCCCTAATCGTTTCAATGGAAGCGAAAAAAATAAGAAAAAGAACTAATGATCAATTCTCTAAGCTTGCATCGTGGTCTACATGTTTCAACACAATGACTCCGTTTTTTCAATCAGTTTTCAGTTCTCTTATGTTGTTTTGTTTGTTTTCTTCTTCTTCTAATATTTTTTCTTCGATAAGGAAGTACTAAACTAATATATAGTTCATCTTTTAAAATGATATTGATAATAGATCTAAACACATTTCATAATTTAAGATCTCTAAATTTATCAAATAAAATTAAGATGCTGAATCTTTTTACGAAATAAAATTGGAACTTCAAATCATTTTATAAAATAATATAAAAAATATTCTATTTCCTAAAATATAATTAAAAATCGAACAATTCATACAAAAAATTAGATATTTTACCATGAGTTTAAGTTTAACTTGACATTCATTCACCTCCCCTCTCCTCACCTCATAAATATTCATTCGCCAAACAATAGTTTTTCAAATTATCGGGAAAATCAAATAATTCAAGTTTTATGTCATAAACATAGGCTTAAAAAATATGGAATATTCTTTGGACAAAATTATTTTATCTTGCAACGTAGATGTTTTGATATTAGTCATTTGTGTTCTGGATTTAAACTTCTTCTATTTTTTTTATCTTAAAACATACCACCTTTATCCCACATGAATTGCATTGTTTGGTCAAGTATACAATTTTTTTTAAAGATACAAATCATTTGCAGAAAGATCAAACAATAATTTGTTCAAATTTATTGAAAAAAATCAAAGATATTTTAAGTTATATATTATAAACTTAGGCTCAAAATTTCTTAAAATATATCATTCTATATGAAGAAGCAACACATCAAAATGCATCTTAAGGGAGTGGGTGTTTTAAAACTTATTTATTAAAAAACCACTATTAAATCATTAATCATTATTTATTCTTATTCGGTCCTTATTTTTTAGGTAGGCGGACCAGCCCTCACCCGATCCCGATCTAGATTTTCAATGTTTCTTCTTCTTTTTCTTCTCTTTTTAAATCCATAAAAATATAATAAATAATTATTAAAAATAAAAATTATTAATTTATTATAGTTTTGTGTCGTTCATATCCTAATCTAATGCGATTAAAGAGTTCTTCGACTCATTCTTCTTCTCGACTGCTTCCAGACTTTAATCCATAAAGTTGTTGACTCGATCGCTTTGCATTATCCAACCCTTTAGTACAATGCATATCTCAAAGCTTGTCGGAAACAATCTACTCCCTTTGTTATCTAAAACACGTCCACCTGCAGAAAAAACAGACTTCAAAGTCACTGTAGAGACTGAAAAAGTTAGTAGATCACGTGTCATGATAGAAAGAGCTAGATAATAAAACGATTGAGTGCTCCAACAAATAAAAAGATCGAAATTTTTTACTTCTTCGTTGATGGTATACATTGTGAATAAATTACTGCCTTAATATTGTGTAAGTTCATTATTAATAGTTATAGACATATTGTCAAAATCACCACATATTTCACTCGCAATAAAAGAAAAACACTTTTTTCTTTACCTCTACTTACCTGCTGTGTCGGTGATTGGACGTTGCATGCATCATATTTCAGAACATATTCAGAAAATAAAAGATTTAAAGAAGAAATAATATAATCACGGCCATATTATACAAGATCGTTTTCAAGACATAAATTATCTTTAATATTTCTAATAAGATATAAAAGTCCGTTAAGTTTTATTCGAGGATCCATTATTACGGAAAAATAATACAAAAGTGGAATTTTTTTGAAATACTTTACATATTTTGCTTCCATCAATAAAAAAGAGTTGATAAACACAATATTATTTATAAGAGATTAAAAAATTTGAGAAATCTCATATAATTTAGTGATCACAAAGTTTGAAGTTACATAATAACTTTCAGAAAATAATTTTGTAAATTCGTAATTTATTTCGAATAAGTCGACTAGCACTTCTAAAGTGCTCCATTCATTTGAAAAAAATCTCATTTGTTCAAAATTTTTGCATATAAAACTTGAAAAAGGAGATAGGTGCAATCCCTCCATTTATATAGAAATTGATGTAACAAACTCAAATGTATAAATTGTAATATAGTTAGATTGTTTAGGCTAGAAGTCAAGTAGGAAGTTGCAGTTGAGGTCACATGCTGGAGTGCAGACGGTTGCAGATGCAAAGGGCTGATGCAGACCACCTGGTGCAGACTTCTATAAGGACTCTAGATGAACATCTAATATATGTACAAGCAACAGAAGAATTGAAGGCTTCACAAGGAGGACTGAG
>LIEC01010170.1:5748-16063 GCA_001925005.1 Drosera capensis | reverse complement strand
CCGGTGCACATGTGAATAGTGGCCGGTGAAAACCAAAAACACGTTTTTGGTTTTTCACATTTCCTACCTTCATCACTATAAAAGGGGAAGGGGTTGAGCCTGAAAAATCATCCCATCCTCCAGAAGCAAAGGGATCAAACACAATACAAAGTGTCTACCTCCGATGATTGCATCGGTTTAGGAAGTTTTTGAGGGATTTGTAAAATCTCAATTCTATTCATCAATAGAATACTTTTCTTCCTTTATTTGTGATCAAAATTCTTAACATGCCCTTGAGTTTTCCAGTTCCTTTGCTCAGTCCTTTTATCAATACAAGGATATAGTCCATCAACAATCTTGTGTGTATATCCCACAACAAAATGGAGTCGTGGAAAGGAAGCATTAACACATCTTAGAAATTGCTCTACTTTGATGTTTCAGTCTAATCTTCCTTTACAATTCTGGGCAGATTGTATCTTGACTTCTACCTACCTTATAAATCAGTTCCCCTCTTCACTCCATATGAGATACTTTGCAACCAACAACTCAGTTCCCCTCTTCGGCTCTGCATCATAAGAGTCCATATGAGATACTTTACAACCAACAACTCAATTATCAGCATCTTAAAGCTTTCGGTTGTCCATATGAGATACTTTACAGCCAACCTCAATTATCAGCATCTTAAAGCTTTCGGTTGCTTATGTCATGCTTCCACTCTTCCAGCTCATCGACATAAATTCCTCCCTCGAGCTTCAGTTTGTGTTTTTTTTTTTTTTTTTTTTTTTTTGTTATTTCTATAATCGAAAAGCTTATAAGCTTGTTCAGCTTGATACTCTTCATGTTTTTGAGTCCAGAGATGTGATATTCTATGACCACATCTTCCCTTTTAAAAATAAAACTTCTGATGATTCTACTTTTCCATTCCCTATTCTTATTCCTGATATTCCTATTGATTCTCATGACCTTTCTATGCCATCTTCGCCTTCTCCTGTTCATACGACCAGGAAATTCCATCTTTCTCTCCTTGTCCTATTTCCCCTGATCCTATTTCTCCTCTTTCTTTGGATAATTCTATTCCATCATCAAGAAATTCTCCTGCTCATGTTGTGAATCCCCTATTCCTCATGTCCCTGCTGTTATTCTTGCTGTTCCAGCTGGTTCCACAAAGTCCTCTAGAGAGGTCACACCACCGGCCTATCTCAAGGCCTATGAATGCCCTTCGAGGCCTCACAGGTACAACTTGGTGTCTTATGATTCTCCAGCTGCTACGTCTCATTCTCACATAGAGCAGCTTTTCTCATTTCATAAGCCAACTTCTTATAAAGAGGTTGTCCTGCACCAGCATTGGCAAGATGCAATGAATAAGGAACTTGCAGCGCTTGATAAGAATCACACATGGAACTTTGTTGACCTTCTCATTGGCAAGAAACCCATTGGTTCTAAATAGGTCAACAAAGCTAAACTAAGTTCTGATGGATCTCCAGAGAGGTTCAAGGCAAGGCTTGTGGCCATTGGGTATACATAAAAGGAAGAGGTGGATTTCACAGAAACGTTTTCCCCTGTAGTCAAAATGGCAACTATTCGCATCATTATTGCAGTGGCTGCTAGCAAGGGATGGCATATTCACCAACTTGATGTGAATAATTTTCTTCATGGTGATTTGCATGAGGAGGTGTATATAAGGGTTCCACCGGGTTTACATAATCCATCTCAGAAAGTTTGTCGACTAAGGAAATCCTCTTGTTGCTTTATCAAGAACGAACGATCTCTTCATTGAAGGGCCCTGGAGAATACAAGACCTTGAATCAAAAATTAATGAAGCTAAAAGCTGTTTTGTGAGCTGACTAGTGGAAAGAAGATTGAAGTGAAAAGCAGGAACATGTAGAACATTCTCAAGAATCAAATCAGGACTCAGAACAACAGTTCCCTTATGTGTCACTTTGGCCTGTCCTCCATTCGGCATTGTAATATAAGTCCCATCAACCATAGGATCATATGTGTGAAATAAAGACAAATTGGGAGTGATATGGTCACTCGCCCCACTGTCTATGATCCAATTATGGTTCAATCCATGAGAATAATTTGCCATCATGGACGTATGAATAATTTGGTTGTCCTGTGCACTAATCTTGCTTAACAATGCCATCAGATTGCCATATTGCTCCTGACTGATCATGCAAGATTCACCCGCTGCATTTTCACCAGACTTCAGATTAGGATCAACGTTTTCTCCTCCAACGTTCTCATGAGTCACATTAACAGCCACACGTTTCTCCTTGTAAAACTTGTGTCCAGGTGGATACCCATGAACTTTATAGCATCTTTTCACAGTATGCCCAGTTACTTTGCAATGAGTACAGTACTACTATGACTTCCTATCTCCTGAACGACCAGATTGACCTGAACCAGAAGCATTTTTGCCTTGTCCTTGACCCATGTCTTTGTTCCCATAAGACATGTTCCTCTGATTACTCATGAACGAAGCTGCATCTCCTTAAATCAAGATACATTAACCATATACCTTTGTTTCTCCTCCTGCAACACTAGCGACTATGCTTGAGATACATTGGGCAAAGGGTTCATCATCAAAATATGACCTCTTACATTGCGATAGAAGTCATTAAGTCCCATAAAGAACTGCATAAGTTTCTGGTTTTGCAAAATCTCAGTAAATTCTTTACTCGAACCAGAAGTATAAGGCGGAATCTGCATCATTGTTCCTTGAGCATCCCATAACCGATTAATCTTGGTAAAGTAATCAGGAACAGATGGACTTCCCTATGAGATTTGATATAAATCCCTTTGCAATTGAAAGATCTTAGCCCCATTCGGTTGTCCAAACCTCTATGCCAATTCCTCCCAAATTTCTGCAGCAGTACTACAATACACCACACTCTCCGCAATCTCACCACTAACCGAATACAAGAGCCAAGAAATTACTATACTATTGCATCGATTCCACTGTAAATACTGAGGTGAATCTGATTTGGGACATTTCCAACTACCTCGGACAAGCCCTAATTTGTTCTTCGTTAGCAAAGAGACCTCCACCGATCGTTTCCAGTGGTTGTAATTGTCGCCATCAAGAAGTTTGTGAGACAAAGAGAAATTCGTATGATCCGAGTGATGTAGAAACAACTCATCGGAAGGATCGATTTGAGAATCTGAAGTTCCCCTGTCGAGAATGCAGTCGTCTCCGATTCCGTCATCTCCGATTGAGACTTCGAACGCTTCTATCTCAAGAAGAAAATTGAAGAAAAATGATGGAGAAAGACCTCAACGAGGCTCTGATACCATGACAACTTCCATTGATCGAGAAATATTCTCACATTGAAGCTTGAACACAAAGCTTGGTGAACAAGACACTAAGTCGCCGAGAGAGAAAGACAAGAGGAGATTAGAGAAAGGAAAGAGAAGTGTGTTGTGTTAATCATGTGTGTACAACCAGTATCATGAGTTATTTATATGTGTCCTGTATAATGCACATTACACACATTAATGTACATAACAACACACTATGGTATCTATGGTACCACCTTCAGATTGCAAAGAAGGCGACAGCAAAGAAATGGAGCATGTGTTATATATTGTTCAGCATGGCTCTAAGAATAACAGACTTTTCACATCCATATGAATCATCATGCAAGCTGAAAGCAGTGTAAATTATCCAAC
The DNA here is from genome assembly GCA_001925005.1 of Drosera capensis. Classification (NCBI taxonomy): domain Eukaryota; kingdom Viridiplantae; phylum Streptophyta; class Magnoliopsida; order Caryophyllales; family Droseraceae; genus Drosera; species Drosera capensis. The sequence continues at coordinate 12,412 of LIEC01010170.1, read as the reverse complement.
GGTTTTGTTTTCTCTGTAAACAACTTTAGGAATACGCTGCTGCGTCATTGATACCCCAATGGTAGATCCAACCCATATGATCCCGCCCATTACGAACAATTTAAAAGCAAAAGGAAGCCAAGGTCAAGAATCAAATGTCCTGAACTCCAAGCACCATTGAAGCAACTGAGGACATGAGCAGTGCTATCATACCTTCCCTTGCGAAGCTCCTGCTGCATTGCCTCGATTTCGTCTTTGATCGCGGGAAAATCCTTCAGCTCGGATTTGGCCTTGGCGAAGTCAGCATTGACCGTCTCCAATTTAGTAGTGAGGTCTTGGTTAATGACGGTCAGCTTCTCAACATCGAGTCTCACCTCGCGAAGTTCAGCCTTGTGAGCCTCGATGGCTTGGACGTCGGCCTCCAATTTGAGGGAGCGCTCATAAACCAGCCTGAGCTCGGCGGTCCTATCGTTCTTGACCTCATGGGCGGAGGCGGCCAGATGGCGGAGCTCTTGTTGAGCGAGAGAGAGATCCTGTTCGAGCGCCCTGCGAGTGGCGGCGAGGTGCTGGCTGTCATGGAGTAGGGTTTGGATCTCCCGTTTGTGGGCGGCGGCGATCCGATCCGGAGCACCCCGAAGACGAGGATCTTGGACTAAGATGTGCGACAGCGGCGGCGGAGGAGGAGGAGGAAGGTATCCTCTCTGGACAGCCACTTCTCTGATTTCTAGGAGCTGTGCATGTGCCGGCGGAACATGGTTTCTTCCGGCCATCCCCCTTTTTTAAATCTTCGATCGTGTCAATCTCTCCGCCGGCGCTCACAAGCAGACTGGAGTCCGCAAATTTTGCAATTGCTTGGGGTTATGATACCCCACAATGTGAAATTATTAATAGTGCATTTTATATTTTATATTATTTATATATATGAATATAAATTTTATAAAAAAAAATTTATTCAAATCTATTGTTTTGAGAAATTAATTTTAAAAATATACATATGGAATCTTATTTCTCAAAATATATAATTTTTAAAATTTATTCTAAATTAATTGAAACTGTCTGATTATCAATTTTTCCCTTTCCTTTCTTCCACAGTTCGAGTGTAATTTCATTTCCATCAATGAAACCAATACTCGATCATCATTATTCTTATCAATTCATTGAATTTCGCAGTTCGATTTCGAAACTTCTTTTCATTTTCGATTGACAACAGATCAAGGTGTAGTGATGGATAACAAAGCGATTTTTATATGTAAGTTTGGTTTGGTTTCTCGTTCTTTTGTATTTGATTCAGATCGAGGTTTTAATCAATTTATTGAAAAAATACGAGTTCGATTCTAGATTGATGAAAACATTGAATTGAACTTGTTTTATTCGATTCCGGATCATGATCATTACATGTAGAGAGATCAAGAGGACTTCATAACCATGTTTTAGGTCTTGACTTTCTTTCCTTTGCTTTCTATTAATGTTAGTGTTGGATGTAGAAACATTCAAATGCATTCTAGATCATGTAGTCTGTTTCCTAATCATGCAAGTCAAATAGAGTGTCAATTATATGAGACAGAGTGTCAGTTATCGAAGACAGAACAGAGCGCCCTGATAAAACTTCCTTTTTAGGATCATGTTCGTTGGTGTCTGATGGTTTTGTTGAGCAAGATGGTTATGTTCATGATTTTGGTAAAAGTGTTATTTCTGAATCATTACTTCTTTTGGAAGGAGGGACTTTCCACCAATGTGCAACCATCTCTCTCTTTATCGCATTGATCTAGTCTTATTCAGCATGTTGGACCATTTTTTACTCGTGGTGTTGAACAGTTTAGGAAATCTCTTGTGTTATATGCGACTGAGGTCGGATTTAAATATACCTTGAAGAGGAATGAGAAGAAGAATGTTTATGCAAATTGTTCATTGAAAGAGGATGGCTATGAATGGTTTGTAATGGCTTTCTTGTGTCCTTATAATAAATTTTTTATATCAGAAAGATTAATAATACTCATCCGTGTGGACATGTTTTTTTTCCCGAGCCATCGGTTAAGGGTATTAAGTCCAACATGAACCACATGTTGGTAGCGACCAGGTCTGCAATCATTTTCAATCAAATTATGGTTTGGATTTATCATATAATAAATCGTGGAATGTCTTTCGAAAGACGAAGATGATGGTTGGCGGACATTACACTCAATCCTTTGCGAAACTAAAGCCATATGTTGAAGCTCTACTAGTTACTAATCCGGGAATTAGGATTACCTGGGAGTTGGTTGATGGTACTAAACGTCTTTCGAGGCTCTTTGTTGCATTCCATACTTTCATTGTAGGATTCAATCATTATAGGTCGCTGTTTTTTTCTTAATGGCACATTCATAAAAGGCGATTTCAGCGGAGTCATATTAGCAGCAACAAGAAAGGATGTTAATAGGGGTATGCATATTAATACTTCTTTTATTTTTGTTTTACAAGTGAACATTGTTTTTTACATATATTCCATACACTCTATTTGTTCCATAGAGACGTTTTGTTTTAATTTCTTATCTTGATCCATTTTATTTTATTTTTTTGCTTTCACGGGATTTTTTCATTTGGGTTTTGCTATTGTTGATTAAGAGATATATTAGTTGGCATTGGCTTCTTATGGAGTTACGACAAATAATTACAATTGATCGAAAGATTAATTTTATCTATGATAGTAATTTGGCGCTCTTACAAGCATTTTTAGAATTTTTCTGTGATCATCCACTCTATTATTGTCTTTGTCACCACAAGGATAATCTGAAAGTAAAATAACGAGAAACTAATATGCCAGCATATTATAAGGATTATATTGTTGGTCTCTTTGACAAATGTACGAAAGCACCAACAATCACTGATTATCTTTCGTTTGCTACATTTTAGAAGAAAGGAGGAAGGTTAGCATCGAAGTTCTTAGATTCTTTGATGTCTTATACTAGGTGGACGATAAGTTTTTCTGTCGGTTGTCGATATGAGGAGATGACTACTAATACTGTGGAGTCTTTTAATGCTTGGCTTTTGGACATAAGGGAACTTCCTATCACTCAGATGGTGTATCATATTCGTATCAAATTAATGGAGTGGTTCAATTATCGTCGAAAAGAGAGGGATGAATGGAATGGCTTGTTATGCCTTAGAATGTCAGACACTTTGAATGAATTATTCAAGAACTCTGGTACTTTCTCAGTGAATAAATCTTCGGACATGATTTTTGAGGTGATTTCACACCCAACAGCTTCGCTAAATATCAGAGAAAGGACTTGCTCATGTCGAATATGGCAGGCCAATGGTTTTCCATGTCTTTATGCACCATGTGTTATTGGAAAGTATTCTTTACCATTAAATAGAATGATTGATACTTATTTTTTCAAGGAAAATTATCGAAGAACCTATGAGTTACTCATATATCCTATTCTTTTGTGTTTAGTCGATCAAATTGCAATTGTGGTACCTATTGAAATACTTCCACCATTAGTGGGACAGTTACCTGGAAGGCCAAAAAAATATCGTATTTTGTCTAGTGATGAGGTGAGAAGGGCTTTGAAGTGCTCAAGGTGTAAAAAAAATTAACCATCATAACCGAAAAACTTGTCGTCAAGATATATCATGATCGAGACATATGTGTATTTCTCATTTTCTGTAAGTTTTAAACTATGAATTATATTTTTTATTAATCATTTGAATATTGTCTTTTGATAATTTTGTTAGGGATGCTGCATATATAAAATAGAGCGTTGTGTCTTTTTATGTTTCTATCAAACTTTTAACACAATAGAGCGTCTATTGAAACTGTCACAAAGCGGCATAGCAACAGTTCAAAATACAGAGCGTCTTCTGTATTTTATACAGAGCTTCTTCAAAAAATACATTTTCTGTAAGTTTTAAACGATGAATTGTACTTTTTTCATTAATCATTTTGATTGTCTTTTGATATTTTTGTTAGGGGCTCTGTGTATTTAAAATAGAGCATTATGTCTTTTCATGTTTCTGTTAAATTTTTAACATAATAGAGCGTCTATTGAAACAGAGCGGCAGAGCGGCAATGAAAAATATACGGCGCCTTCTGTATTTGATATAGAGCTTTTTCAAAGAATACAAACATCAGAAAAGAAAACACAAAATATGACACAGAAAGGCAATCGATCTCATATGTTTCATTGAATTGAGTAGGATATAAACCAATTCATCAAAGTTTTATCATTCCCAAAACAGAAAATAGCATTTTTAGCATGATAAGATGCGAAAACAATTACATTGTTTTTGATAGGAATGTGCAATCCCTCCATTGTATAGAAATTGATGTAACAAACTCAAATGTATTAATTGTAATATAGTTAGTTTGTTTAGGCTAGAAGTCAAGTAGGAAGTTGCAGTTGAGGTCAGATACATAAGTGCAGACGGTTGCAGATGCAAAGGGCTGATGCAGACCACCTGGTGCAGACTTCTATAAGGACTCTAGATGAACATCTAATATATGTACAAGCAACAGAAGAATTGAAGGCTTCACAAGGAGGACTGAGCTTGCAGATGAGGACCACGATGACAAGGCATAAAGCTGAATCAGACTGTGCAGACAAGGTATTGCAGTAGACTGGATTGCAGTAGACATGATTGCCAGCATGAGGTCGAAGGTTTGAACTCAATCAAGTGAAGATTCAAATTAAAGTAGCAACAGCACGAAAACTGGGGATAGTGGAATACCAGCGTTGAAAACGAGATGGTGAGAAACACTAGTGGGAAAGTGACTTTCCAGGAACAGTGGCTTATCTACAGACAAGGTTCGTTCCTTCAGCCATATAAAAAGGGAACCGTTGAAGCTCATTGTGTGTGTGTGAATTGTGTAAGAAAAAGGCAAACGTGAAAAGTAATACACATTCAAAAGGCATACTCAAGTGAGCTGAATCGAGAAGATACAGAAAAGAGAAGTATCACTAGTCTGCAGAAGAAGAACTCTTATAGTAGAGCTCAAGATTCAGAGCTGTGTAAAGATCTAGGATCTTCTATCTTCATACAAGTTAGAAAACTTGTGAAAGGGAGTTTTCTTGTAAGCTGAAAAACAATAAGATAGTGATATTTCCCTCTTAGGCTGATTGCACTGGTCACTAAGGGAAGACTGGACTAAGCTCTCGATTATCATTTGATATCGAGTGTCTGAATCAGTATAAACTCTGTGTCAATTTACTGCTTTCATCATATTGCTTTTAGAACTGTTCCTGATAAATCATCACACCTGAAATAGAGATAAAGACTCAAAAGAGTCATAAATCTCAAGTGCAGACGAGATAGTCTCATCTGCAGACTGCCTGAGTAATCTGCATACTGCACTAGTCTGCACAAGATCATCATTCCGCACAAAAAGACTATTAAAGTCTTATACAACCTATTCACCCCCCTCTAGGTTGAAACTCGAACCTTACAGTTTTTAACTGATATCCCTTTTATCAAAGTCGATAACATCATCGCTATGAACTTTTGGATTTCTTCCAGTGTTGTAGACTTCGGTATTTCTTCACCGTTTTCCATCAATTCGATTCAATGACAAACGTAAACACCACATTCCATATTTTACTGTAAAGATGCATTCTTGTTGATAATCTCTTTAAGTTTCTCGATTATTTCAATTCCGACTTCATTTTGTTGTAGGTAACTGTGCATATAATCCACCTACATCATGTTGAAAAAATTATCAACATTTTTCTTTTCTTAAAATTAAAAATAAATAAATAGTTGGTCGTATCTGGTCTTATCAGTATTTAAAAGCATCTTTCTTATACGATGTCTTTGTTGTTTTTGCAATGTGATGAGCCCAACTATTATTCTCACTGTCGAATGTTAACAAAGTTTAATCAAAAGATGTTGGAACCCTTTGGCGACCGTTCAGTTCAGTTCATTTAGAATAGATGCCAACGTTGTGTCCTTTGTCCAATCATCTTCTCCTTTATCCATTTCTCTACAGTCTCTTTATTTTGTATAACAAAATATTGTATTAAATATAATAGAAAAAATGAGTTAGGTCATACAGAAATAGAAATGTAATCTAATATGCATAACATTAAATAACTTTCCAAATATTCTGTACTGTAACAACAATTTGTTCTTTGTATTTTGTTTTTTAATATCAATGTTACATAAACATTGGATAATAATCCATCTTTTGCAATATGACAGATGTTGTCATAATCAACGTATACATCACTTGTGATCCCGTCATTTGTTACCCATCATATTTTTGAATTGATAATTATTTAGTTAATTTAAAATAAAAAATGATTACACAACAATTATTCTGGGAGGGTAGCAATGTTTTTCTCCCTCGTTTTCGCTTTTTCTCTCACAAGGATACTACTGCAGTTCCATCCGTCGATTGCACTTTCATATGCGAAGGGAAGAGAGTCCGTCCGTCCGTCCTTGTGAAATGTCCGGCGCCGGAAACCAAATCGGTCACTTCTGCGATCAAATCAAATCCAGAAGGTAAAGCGTTCGCGGTGTTTTTCTTCTCAAATCCGTTGTTCTATAACTACCCAAACCCTAACTTTTAACTTCTTTTCGACCATCACTTCTGCGATAGATTCGACGATGCAACTCTACAGATACTGCATTCCATTTTGCCTCATCGAGAAGTGCAATCTCTGCTCGAGATTCGATCTAGCTTGACGGAATTTCTGAGATCGGAGTCTTT